>AWOL01S0019639.1:0-10764 GCA_000715115.1 Nicotiana otophora
CCTGTATCGGTGGTGCATTCAAAAAAACTTACTGGAGCACTCCAAGTATTTTGAAATTGTTTTTGTGACCCCTCTGGTACTAAAATGTAGAATTATTAAGGATGCGGGAATACCGCAAGTCCCAATAACATCCCATACAAATCTCACCTCTTAATCATATACAAGTTTCGGAGAACCTTTCAATACCACATAAATACATCTCAGGCCAAAACTGATATAACACATAACCTCGCAATCTGATCGTTGATAAAGGACTCCCCTCACTTGGCGCGAATTCCATATGACACATTCTGATGATTCACAATACTAACCTTCATCGCTCGTACGACACCGGTCATAAGATACCTCAAGCCATTTATTTGGCGCATGTCATCCTCGTGACAGTTAAACTCACATCCTCTGGTGCCTTGGTTGCTAGTATGTACCCTTCGCTAAATAGAAATCACATACGAACTACATAGTCTCTAATGCCACCAACTATTTTAGATCTACATCCACCTCGTGACCCTACCACGATTGTGATGATTAGGCAATTAATTAAACCTTCTTAAGATCATACTTATCAACCAGATGTCAGAACCTGCTGCACCCCAATATGCACAACTGAATGATCTCTCAATACTTCTGCATCCTCGATCTGGACGACACGTTGTAACAATGGTTGAGCAACCCTGGCTCCCTTATAACCCCTCTGTAATATCACAAACTATTGGCACATAGTTGATACCGAGTGCACAAATTTCATACACGAGTGGATGCAAAAGAACATAAGATATATGTTTCAAGCTAAATAAATGTTGCACGATAAGGAATGAAAGAAGTGGAGATTTTCCTATTAGCTCTGTAGCCTCTCGAAAATAAGTACAGACGTCTCTATACCAATCCGCAAGACTCTACTAAACTCGCTCGTGACTCACAGTTCCTATGAACCTAGATCTCTGATACTAACTTGACACGACCCAAAATCCCACCACAGGCGTCGTGATGGCACTTAGTCTCTAAGACTAGGTAAGCCGATTACAATTACAATTCAAGCCATTTTCTTTTCTTTTTTAATTGAAACCAACAACAAAAATAATTATAACACATTTCCAAGACTGGTAATACTGAGTCACGAACTCTAACTGAATACATGCAAAGAATCTCAAAGATCGAATATACAATACTGTTCGAATAAGAGTTGACAGCACAATAAAATAGAAAGACTGCAAGGAACTGCGATGACCAAGCATCTCTACCTTGAATCCTTGCGATCAACACACTAACCCTGCCAGAGTCCGATATCTCCAATACCTGGCTCTGCACAAAAATATGCAAAAGTGTAGTATGAGTACACCACAGTCGGTACCCAGTAAGTATCAAGACTAATCTCGGTGGAGTAGTGATGAGGTACAGTCAAGACACTCACTAGTCAATTAACCTGTGCAATATAGTAGTATACAATAGTACTGGAAAATAACTAGCAATAATAACAACAAAATCAACCAGTGATATAAACAGCAAGGCAACAAGAACACCATAATTATTACTCAAACGAATAAGAAACACAAGTACAACCAATTAAATATGTCCTTCAAATATAAATCTTTCGAATAAATAACTTCCGAATATAATTCTTTGAAATAATATTTTGAGTATAATTCTTTCAAATAAAAGTCACCTTGTGACACCTCATTTCAAAATCATAACCATACGGGTCTCAGTCCACTTTTATATTTTCACGGCACATCGTGCCCATATTTCAATCACAACTGCATGGACAACTCACGTGCCAATAATATCAATGTATATAAGATCCACATGATCAATTTATTTCCACTAAAGTGAGTTTACAATTTTTAAATCAAGTAAGAAATCAACAAAGAAATGAATTTATTTTAGAAATTATTTGTGTGAAGAAAATAACATTGCACTTAAATTAAAGCACCAGATAAACTACTGATTTGGATGTAAAACTATTTCATTTAAAACATAATAATAATTTCTTTTATTTANATAATTATAACACATTTTCAAGACTGGTAATACTGAGTCACGAACTCTAACTGAATACATGCAAAGAATCTCAAAGATCGAATATACAATACTGTTCGAATAAGAGTTGACAGCACAATAAAATAGAAAGACTGCAAGGAACTGCGATGACCAAGCATCTCTACCTTGAATCCTTGCGATCAACACACTAACCCTGCCAGNGAAGACGAGAATTTACATATTAAATGAAACAAAATTACCCAAGACAAGAACATAAATAAAGAAATATCAACAGGGCACTCCCGAAGTACCGCCTCGTAGTCCCAAATAATAAATAAATTCACAATATCTTATTTTCTTATATCACCGCGGGAGCCTTCACATTTAATATTTTAAATAAATTATTTTTTCCAGAAATAGCATCCCGCGTTTTAGCCACCCTTATCAAACCGCATGACTTCTAGTAGTTCCCCAACTAGCCACGTATTTCAAGCCACCCTTATCTCACCGCATGCGTTTCAATACTCTGACCTTATATCACTGCATAATACAACTTGCACCTCAAGTGCTCACATATCACAAATTTCACATCAAGTGCTCAAATATTACAACAAATCACAAATTACATATCAAGGGCTCAAATATAACAACATATCACAAATTGCACATCAAGTACTCAAATATTACAACATATCACATATTATGCATCAAATGCTCAAATATTACAACATATCATAAATTGCACATCAAATGCTCAAATATTACAACATATCACAAATTGTACATCAAGTGCTCAAATATTATAATTTTCCACAGAAATCAATAATACAATATTTTTCCATAATAAAGAGCTCCCGACTCGATCATAATATGTACAACATCTTAACAAAATGTTCGAGAGTGAACAACTCAACCGAATAATATTTCACAATTTGGCACTTTGCCTCAATATGATTCACGCCCTTTTTAATTCAATACCAAATTTTCAACAACGTGAACTGAAAAATTATTCATCCAGGAACAACACCACTTTTAACTCACAACTTCAAGAAGTAAATAGATTTATTCATCTTATTAACTAAATTTTTCATTTAAATTATTTGTAGGTACAATCAATAATGAAAGTATTTTTTTATAAAAATGGCAATTCAAACAAACACAGAGTTCACATAAAAGTCAAGTGGCAATCACACCAAATTATCATATAAAAACAACCTCCACAAACAAGGAATGAGACATGATAAATAAGGGATTTAATAAGTTACAATAATTTTCCAATTTAATACTAAGGACGTCTACGAATTTCAACCGATATAATATGCACATATAAATCAAGTACGTACTCGTCACCTCATGTACATGGTTTTCAATTATACAATTTTCACATAAGACTCAATGTCTAAGGGGTAATTCCCCCACTCAAGGTTAGGCAAGGTACTTATCTTTTTGAAGTTAGGCCGATATTCCAAAATTTCCTTTTTGCTTGAATTGACCTCCGGACAACCCAAATCTATCCAAATTAATTGTACAACCTCATTAAACTTCATCAAAAACAATTCCGGATAATAATACGTTGACTTAAAAGTTTATTCAAAAAAGTCAACAAAAGTCAATGCGGGGCTCGCCTCCCTGAACCCGACATAATTTTCATGAAATTCGAACATCCATTCCGATACGAGTTCAACCATACCAATTTTATCAAATTCCGATAACAACTCGACCTCCAAATCTTACATTTTTGTTTTTGGAAGATTTTGCCAAAATTCTTGATTGTTTCCGTTAAAATCTGAATTAAACGATGAATATAATCATATATTCATGAACTATAAACACTTTAGGATATAGAACACTTACCCCAATCCATATGGTGAAAATCTCCTCAAACATCGCTTCAATCTGAGCTCCATAGCTCCAAATATGTTAAAAATGGTTGAAACCTCGAAATATAGCTACTGCCTAGGTATTTACTCTTTGCGATCGTGGAAAATGCTTCGATCGCGAAGCACAACTTTTCTCAGCCCAAAATTTGCCTTTCGCGATCGCGAAGAACAAGTGACCAGCTCTTCCACACAGCCTCTAGTATAGTAATCATAACTTTTTGTACAAAACTCCAAATTGCAAATGGTTTAACATTCTAAATACTAGACACCAAGGGCTATAATTTTATTTGTTGATCATCTCTCAAATCCTTATAGATTACTAGATATAACCTTCCCAAGTCGGCTCTATGCAACAGAGATTTCCATACTCTTCCCATACAGCCATAGTGTATCCACCATAACTTTTGGTACACAACTCCAAATGACAAATAGTTTACCTTTCTGAAAACTAACACAAAGGGTTACGACTTTCATTTTTGGATCATCTCCACACTCCTTATAGACTGCGAGATATAAGCTTCCAAAGTCGGGTCAGTGCAGCAGGATTTTCCTCTACGCGATCGCGAAAAGGCTTCAGCGATCGCGATTCACAGTGTCCAAACAGCAAAATTGCTCTTTGCGATCGCGACCTTTTGTCCGCGATCGCGATGCGTGCCTCTGTGGCCAAACACCAGCAACTAACAATGGCCTAGAAATGGTCCGAAACTACCCCGAAACTCACCCGAGCCACTCGGAACCCCGTCCGAACATACCAACAAGTCTCAAAACATATTACGGACTTACTCGAGACCTCAAATCACATCAAATAACATCAAAACGACGAATCGCACCTCAAATCAAAATCTATGAACTTTGAACTTTCAAATTTTATATCTTATGCCGAAATATATCAAATAAATCCGGAATGACTTCCAATTTTGCACACAAGTCATAAATGATATAACTAAACTATTCAAATTTCCGAAATCAAAATCCAACCTCGTTATCAAAAACTCAATCTTCGGTCGGACTTTCCAAATATCTTCTATTTTCCACTTTTCGCCAAATTGCGTCGAATTGTCCTACGGACTTCCAAATCCAAATCTGAATATACGCCTAAGTCCGAAATTATCATACGAAGCTATTTCCATCATCAAAATTCCATTTCAGGGTCGTTTGCTCAAAAGTCAACTCTCCGGTCAACTCTTTCCATTTAAGCTACTAAATAAGAATTATTCTTTTAATTTAATTCTGAATCTTTCGAAAATCAATCTCGACCACACCCGTGGTCATAATACATATTGCGAAATTTCTCGAGACCTTAACTCACTGAGAGAGGCGTTAATTCTTAAAACGATATGTTGGGTTGTTACAATAAGAAAATTCCATGATGACTTCTCGATTTGGTGCTAGATTTCCATGGCAAATCTAGATTTTGCATTTGCAGATTTGAGAATTCGAATTCTCGATTTGGTACTAGATTTTCATTCCAAATCTAGATTTTGCATTTGCAGATTTGAGAATTCGAATTCTCGATTTGGTACTAGATTTTCATTCCAAATCTAGATTTTGAATATGCAAAGATGAGAATTCTGTCATTCTAAATTTAGATTTCTTCATGAGATGGGGCGTTAATTCTTAAAACGATATGTTGGGTTGTTACAATAAGAAACTTTCATGATGACTTCTCAATTTGGTGCTAAATTTTTATGGCAAATCTAGATTTTGCATTTGCAGATTTGAGAATTCGAATTCTCGATTTGGTACTAGATTTTCATTGCAAATCTAGATTTTGAATATGCAGAGATGAGAATTCGAATTCTCGATTTGGTACTAGATTTTCATTGCAAATCTAGATTTTGAATATGCAGAGATGAGAATTCGAATTCTCGATTTGGTACTAGATTTTCATTGCAAATCTAGATTTTGAATATGCAGAGATGAGAATTCGAATTCTCGATTTGGTACTAGATTTTCATTGCAAATCTAGATTTTGAATATGCAGAGATGAGAATTCGAATTCTCGATTTGGTACTAGATTTTCATTGCAAATCTAGATTTTGAATATGCAGATATGAGAATTCTGTCATTCTAAGTTTAGATTTCTTCATGGCAAATCGAGACTTGGTGCATTGTCACGGCAGTAATGAATCATAGCTCGATCTTACACTTCTTTGTTGTATTTTTCTTGAATATTTATTTTTCTTTTTTCATGTTACGCACAACAATTCTTCTATAATTATTCCTGCAAAATAAAGTTAAAAATATGGAGTAAACATGATAATTTATATGTTTTTATGAGAGAAATTATGTGGTTAACATCTGGTAAAATGCACTTATCAAATTCTCCTATACTTAAACTTTTACTCGTCCTCGAGCAAAGAAAACAAATGAACATAGTAACTAAACACTTTAAGTGAAATCATGAGAGGTTTTGACAGAGAAGAATTGACTAAGACCAGTCTACAAGTTAAAACAACTTTCAGTTGTACTCATGTTCACCTATTGAGAATTGAAATCATAATATTTTCTAATCCCAAGTGTATCTAACTGAATGAAGAGAGATGCCCATATATCACATAATATATAGATACAGGATCAAAGAAGGGCATAGATAAAAAAAATACTCTCACTATCAACAAAGAAGTACCTCAAGCTACTGGAAATAACTATAAGCTTGACTATCATGCGGTTCTCCACTAATATAGGAGTCTCTGAGTTAAGATCATGTAGGACTTTTGCAAGGTTGTAAAGTAGGCTTAGGGCTGGGTAGGATACCTATAGATAATAGTGACTCAAATTCCCTATGGGCACTACACATTTATTTAATCTATTAAGTACAATTGCCTTTCATCTCATTTAAACAAAAAACCTTTGTTTTGTTTCATCCCTTTCAAAAAGATTTTTAATTTTTTTTATGGAGTCGCCAACTTTTCTTTGTTGCTATTTTTTCGTTTTTTGTTTTTTTTAAATTCGGAAGCAACCATTTCTTTTTCGTTCTCATGACAACATCTCAAAAGATCGACAACCTCAAACAATTATTCTTTCACCAATTATTTTTATAATTACACCTCACGCCTAGATATTTACATTCAGATCAACTCTTAAAGTGCCCAAAAAGGGAATTGGGTGAACAAAGAACAAGTCATAACAACAAACAGGCTAAGGGTTAAAGCTTGGCGACCAACAAAATAAGAGATAATTTATTTAGGCTCAACTGGGCTAACTAGGGATAAAAATTATTAAGGTAGGTCAATTTAGGATATGGCTCAACAAAGAAGGCCTACGTTCATTTCTTAACTCAAAGATCTACCTAGAATTTTGGCTCAATCCACATTCAAGGCAAGTTCTAGATTTTCAGATAAGCAGGAGAACTAGACAATAGAAGCTAACCGCACAATATACTTGGGCCAACGAAAACTATAATTTCAATCACCAATAAGTAAGTATGAGCTTAGAAAAGTGATCATAAAACCCATGAATGGTACTTAATCGAATTCGTCTTTTCTAAGTGTCATGATTTTCAAGTCAAATCAAGTTTAGCCAACTTATTTACCAAAATAAGTTAAAATAACTAAAAGTCCTAAAACAAAATGTTCAGTTCAAAATATTACGACCATGGCAAAGAACTGAACAAGAAATCCATGAAAGTACATGAAATAAGTTGCCTTTAGAATAAGGTAACTCAAATTTTATTTTATTTTATTTTTTTCAGTTTTTTTAAAAAAATTATAATTTTACTAAAAACATATTTTTTTAGTTGTAAAATATACGTTTTTTTTATATTTAACCGAAAAAAAAAACTTAAAAGAAACACATATATAACAAACATATTCCTCTACCCCCAAGCTTAAATAATGTCATGTCCTCATGACAAATAAATTAAAAGTAAAAGGAGATAAAGGAGCTTCCCTGATTTATTTTCGATTCTCGCCTCATTTCCTTTTTCTTGGCTTCTCAAGGTTTCTCTCATATAACAAATACAAGATTATGGCAAAGAAAATGTCCTTTTTATGATAGGAGAAAACTTTCATTGTCGAAATCATGAGAGTGTTTCTTTATCATTGCAAAATATATTAATACATACTACATACACACATATGACAAGAGTGGGTTACTCTAGTGGTAAGCACCCTCCACTTCCAACCAAGAGTTTGTGAGTTCGAGTCACCCCAAGAGCAAAGATGGGGAGTTCTTGGAGGGAGGGAGTCGAGGGTCTATCGGAAATAGCCTCTCTACCCTAGGGTAGGGGTAAGGTATGCGTACACACTACCCTCCCCAGACCCTACTAGTGGGATTATACTGGGTTGTTGTTGTTGTATACTACATACATACATACATATATATAATATAATACAAACATGCACGTATTATTATTATTATTATTATTATTATTATTTTACTTTTTTATATTACAAAACTAATTTTATTATATATATTTACTAAAAAGAAAATATTATATGATGCTACTAATAATTACTTAAAAGATTAAAGAGAAGAGAAGAAAATAGTTCTGAGTTTAACGTCGCCAGCTCGACTTATTTTACAAATTAGGCAAAAAAGATTGTTGAAGCCTGTTTGTCGAAGAATCTACTGATATAAGGCTTCAAACGATGACCGTTTACTTTGAATTTGTCTCCCCCGTCTGCATGTTGTACTTCAATAGCACCATAGGGGGTCACTCCTGTTACTGTATATGGTCCTGTCCAGCGTGACTTAAACTTTCCAGGGAATAATCTCAATCGGCTATTGTACAACAGGACTTGATTTCCAACTTTAAAATCTTTATGGCGGATGAGCTTGTCATGTCATTTTTTTGTCTTTTTCTTGTACAATTTAGCATTTTCGTATGATGTAAGTATGGACTCTTCCAACTCATCAAGCTGCAATAGACGATTTTTACTTGCATCTGGCAAGTTTAGATTAAACAATTTTATAGCCCAATATGCTTTATGTTCTAATTCCACAGGTAAATGACAAGCTTTCCCAAAACCTAGTCTATATGGGGATGTGCCTATGGGAGTTTTATAAGCAGTTATGTATGCCCATAAAGCATCATCCATTTTTAAAGACCAATCTTTTCGAGAAGAACTAACAGATTTTCTAAAATTCTTTTTAATTCTCTGTTGGAAACTTCTACTTGCCCGCTTGTTTGAGCATGATATGGAGTTACTATTTTATGAGTTACTCCATATTTTAACAACAAACTAGCAAATTGTCTATTTATAAAATGAGTTCTTTGATCACTTATTATAACTCGTGGAGTTTCAAATCTAGAAAAAATATTTTTCTAGAGAAAAGCACAAACAATATAAGCATCATATTTTCTAGTAGCAATTGCTTTTAATTATTTTAAAACATAATCAACAGCTGCCAAAATACATTCATAGTCGTTTGAAGGAGGAAAAGGACCCATAAAATCAATTCCCCAAACATCAAAGATTTCACACATAAAAATAGAGTTAAGAGGCATTTCGTCCCTTTTTGAAATGTTACCGATTCTCTGGCATTTATCACAAGTGGCGACATAATTCTTTGCATCTTTAGAGTAGGCCAGAAAAATCAAACTTCAAATACTTTAGTTGTTGTATTTCTTCCTCCATAGTGTCCTCTTACAGCCCCATCATAGCAGTGACTTAAGATGTTGTTCATTTCTGTCTCCGGCACATATCTCCTGATTATGTCATCTACACAAAATTTAAACAAGTAAGGAACTTCCCAGTAATAATGTCTTGATTCTTTTTTAAGTTTTTTTTTTGTTCATAAGAAAAATCTTTTGGAATTCATCCTCCAGCCAAGTAGTTGGCAATATCAGCAAACCAAGGTGGTCGATTCATAACAGTTGTTACTGAAAATTTATGTTCATTAGGAAATTCCTCTTTTGTCACGACCCAATTTCACCTATAGGCCGTGATGGTGCCCAACACTATAGCTAGGGAAGCCAACTAATAAATTAAACGTATATCGATAAAATTTAAATCCAAGAAAAGTAATAAGACACCAAATTATACCAATGTGTGTGCCAAGACTTGGTGTCACAAGTGTATGAGCATCTAGTAGATTATACAAAACTCTAAATACTGTCTGAAATGAAAATAGACAGAATTAAAAAATACAAGAAGAGGCACTGGTAGCTGCAGGACGGCTCAAAAAGGCAGCTCACCACTACGCCCCTGGATGACGAGGATGTGCGATGATAGGTGTAACGACCCGACCGGTTGTTTTGAGAGTTATAGCCTCGTTTACCCCATTTCTACTTCTTTTTGTGCTATTCAGCTATATTATGTTATGTCGGGTTAGTTGGTTCGGCACCGGAGTGGTTTCAGAGTGAATTGAGACACTTAGTCTATTAAGTAGAAACTTAAGTTTAAAAAGTCAACCGGATGTTGACCTATATGTAAACAATCTCGGATTTGAATTCGGATGGTTCGGTTAGCTCCGTTAAGTGATTTTGGACTTAGGAGTGCGTCCGGAATATGCTTTGGAGGTCCGTGGTAGAATTAGACTTGAATTGGCGAAATCAAAAATTTGACGCTTTCGGTCGGCAGTGAAAAATTTGATATCAGGGTCGGAATGAAATTTCGGAAGTTGGAGTAGGTTTTTAGTGTCATTTGTGATGTGTGTGCAAAATTTAAGATCATTCGGACGTGGTTTGGTTGATTTCGGCATCGGTTGCCGAATTTGGAAATTTAGAAGTTCTTAGGCTTGAATTCGAGGGTAATTTGATGATGGGATGTTGTTTTGAGTGATTCGAAGGTTCAACTAAGTTTGTATGTTGATATATGACTTGTTGTTATTTTTGGTTGAGATCCCGAGGGCCTCGGGGTAATTCCGGGTGGTTAACGAATTTGTCGAAGTTGGAATTTGCAACTGCAGCTACTGCTACTGCTATTTTCGCACCTGTGGAAGAAAGCCTCACACGTGCGAGGCC
>AWOL01S0019641.1:27463-47248 GCA_000715115.1 Nicotiana otophora
GCGGCAGCGGAATGCCCATCGCAGACCGCGAAAAAGTGAACGCGGCCGCGAAGAGGTCAGGTTCTGACTACTGACTCTCTGATCTTGGACACACGCGGATCGCAAAAAATTAGACGTGGCCATGAATGACCAATCGTGGACCGCTAAAAAATGAACGCGGTCACGAAAGTAATTAACAGACTCTTTGAAGTTTACAAGCGCGGACCGTAAAAACTTGAACGCAGCCGCGAAGGACTAACTGCGGACCGCGTAAAAGTAACCGCCGCCGCAAACTCTTAGCAATTACTCTGTAACTAAAAGCTAGGGTAGCGCGGACAGCAAAAAAATGAATGCGGCCGCCTACCCTATCGCGGACCGCGTAAAATGGAACGCGACCGCGAAATTCAAATACGATCGACACTAAGAACACTGATAACTAGGGTTTTTACTAAGTGTGCAAACAATGGTTCAATTAACCATGCAAAGTTACTAACCCCAGCTTCCATTAGGCATATAAACACTACCATATGTATTTAAGTATCAATTAAGCATTAATTTGAGATCAATGGCATGCATCTAACCCTAACTAACAAAGAAAAATTAAAACAAAGAGAAAAGAAAAGAAAAAGATAAAATCCCATCATGGAATTGAACATATCAGTTGTAAAATTGTAGTAGGAAATGGACTCTTAATGTGAATGAGATGAACATTGAGAGCAGTATGAGATGAACAATGCTTTTTGTGCGGTAAAACGTTAGGGTTCGAAAAGTGTACAATGGTTAAAGAACCCTTATTTATACTAATCAATTATGGAACCCACCGCCTTACTTATGCGTGGCCACAAAATTCTATCACGGTCCGCGCTATATTACCTTATGTAGACCTGCTTCAAGCACATGGGCGCGGTCAGCGGAATATCGGCCGCGCCCACGAAATTCAATGCGGTCCGCGAAAATTGGAACGCGGCCGCGATCACTGAAGATTTTTTACAGTCCAACTTCATAGAGTTGGCATTTTGCTCTTTTCAAGTATGCGTCCGCGGACAAAAATGTGTTGTTGCGAAATGCTCACGCGGACCGCGAAATTTTGGGCGCGGTCCGCGAACTTCCAACATTTAGCCAAATTTTCCCTATCAAAATCCTGCACTGCACAACCAATTCCTGCATATACTTGACAACAAGTTAGTCCAAAACAATGTCTAATCTAGGAATAAAATCAAAAGAGAGAAAGAAAAACACATGGGCTGCCTCCCAAGAAACGCATGATTTAACGTCGCGGCACGACGCATGTTACCATCATCATTTGAAATGGATCAAGGCTACCACATGGCTATCATCAATCTTGCTAAGGTAATGCTTCACTCGGTGCCCATTGACTCTAAATATTTTGCCTTTTTTGTTTTTCAAATCGAGAGCACCAAACAGAGTTACATGCACCACTTCAAAATGGCCATTCCACTTTGACTTGAGCTTTCCCGGAAATATCCGTAACCGAGGGTTGAATAGAAGAACCAAGTCACCCTCCTTGAATTCTTTATTTCGGATATATTTGTCATATAAGTACTTCATCTTGTCCTTATAGAAGGACGAGCTGGAATAAGCATGGAATCGGAACTCATCAAGTTCATTCAGTTGCTCTACCCGGAGATTGGAAACTACATCCCATTCAAGGTTCAACTTCTTCAGTGCCCACATGGCTTATGCTCTAATTCAACCGGAAGATGGAATGCTTTCCCAAATACCAACCGGTACGGAGACATACCAATTGGAGTCTTGTAAGTTGTACGATAGGCCCATAAAGCATCGTCAAGTTTCCTTGACCAATCAGTCCGGTTTGCATTGACGGACTTGGATAATATGCTCTTGATCTCCTTGTTGGAGACCTCAACTTGTCCACTAGCATGTGGGTGATAAGGGGTTGACACATTATGATTGATGCCATACTTAGAAAGTAAAGTGCCGAAGGCTTTGTTGCAAAAATGAGAACCCCCATCACTAATGATAGCCCTTGGGGTGCAGAATCTTGTGAAGATATTTTTCTTTAAGAAAGCCACCACACTTTATGCCTCATTGTTGGGCAAAGCCACAACTTCAACCCATTTGGAAACATAATCAACATCAACCAGAATATAAGTATTCCCACATGAACTCACAAATGGTCCCATAAAGTCGATGCCCCACACATCAAAAATATCAATCTCAAGAATAGTGGTGAGGGGCATTTCATTCTTTTTGGAAATTCCACCAGTCTTTGGCACTCATCACAATGCCTAACAAGCTCGCTAGCGTCTTTGTACAAGGTGGGCCAATAGAATCCACAGCTTAGGACCTTTGTAGCAGTTCTCGCCCCACCATGGTGACCACCATAGGGCGAGGAATGGCAAGCTTCAAGAATACTCAATTGCTCTTCTTTTGGAACACATCTCCTGATAATGCCATCATTGCAAATTGTGAAAAGATATGGCTCGTCCCAATAATAATCCAAGCAGTCCCGTTTGAGCTTCTTCCTTTGGTTTGAAGATAGCTCATTCGGGACAATGCCGGTCACAAGAAGGTTAGCCACATCGGCGAACCAAGGTATCCCAGTCACATACACGGAGAAGAGTTGTTCATCCGGGAACGAATCATTAATCTCGAGGCTATCATGGGGCCGCCCCTCCTCTTCCAAGCGTGACAAATGGTCCGCCACTTGATTTTCACTTCCTTTTCAGTCTATGATTTCAAGGTCAAACTCTTGTAGAAGAAGAACCCATCTCATCAACCTAGCCTTAGAATCCTTTTTACTCATCAAATAACGAAGTGCTGCGTGATTGGTGTGCATAATCACATTGGTACCCATGAGGTACGGGCGGAACTTTTCCATGGCAAAGACAATGGCTAATAGCTCGGTCACCGTATAGTTGACTTGGGCATCGTTCATTGTTTTGCTTGCATAATAAACCGGGTGAAATATCTTGTTGATCCTTTTCCCCAAAATCGCTCCTACCGCAATGTCGCTAGCATCGCACATGAGCTCAAATGGTAAGCTCCAATTGGGTGCGGTAATGATGGGAGTGGTAGTCAATCTATACTTGAGAAGCTCAAAAGCTTGCATGCAATCATCATTGAACACAAACTTTGCATCTTTTTCCAACAACTTTCACAAAGGGTTTACCACTTTTGAGAAATCCTTGATGAACCTACGGTAAAAATCTGCGTGACCAAGAAAGCTCCTCACTCCCTTGACGGAAGTCGGGGGAGGGAGTTTTGATATCACTTCAATTTTTGATTTGTCCACTTCAATACCGTTCTTGGAGATCTTATGACCGAGGATAATTCCCTCCTCGACCATAAAGTGGCATTTCTCCCAATTAAGCACTAAGTTGGTCTCCTCACATCGGGCCAACACTTTATCAAGACTATCCAAACATTCTTCAAATAAATCCCCCACAACACTGAAATCATCCATGAACACCTCGAGGGAGTCCTCCACCATATCCGTAAATATTACCATCATACACCGCTAAAAGGTAGTCGGTGCATTACATAAACCAAACGACATCCATGAGAATGGAAATGTGCCATTCGGACAGGTGAAGATGGTTTTGTCTTGCTCTTCAGGTGCAATGAGAATCTGGTTGTACCCGGAGTACCCATCCAAAAAGCAATAATAAGCATGCCCGGCAAGTCTATCCAATATTTGGTCAAGAAATGGCAATGGAAAATGGTCTTTGCGGGTCACTTTGTTCAGCTTTCTATAATCCATGCATACCCTCCAACCGGTGACAGTTCTTGTGGGGATCAATTCATTTCTGTCATTTGTGATCACATTCATGCCCCTTTCTTTGGGACATATGGTACTGGCGAAGTCCATGAACTATCAAAAATGGGGTACACAACCCATGTATCTAGCCACTTGATGATATCTTTCTTGACTACCTCTTGCATGGCCTCGTTCAACCTCCTTTGATGTTCCACGGAGGGTTTGGTATCTTCCTCCAATATGATTTGTGCATGCAGAAGGCGGGGCTTATACCCCGAATATCCGCCAATGTCTAACCTATTGCCTTCTTCCTTCTTTGAAGCACCGCAAGGATGGAATCTACTTGCATGTTAGTTAAGCACGAAGAAAGAATAACAGGTAATGTTGAACAAGGTCCTAAGAACTCATACCTGCGGTGTGAAGGCAAGGGCTTCAACTCCAATGTTGGTGGCTCCTCGATTGAGGGCTTTGTTAGCTGAGTCTTCTGGTTCTCAAGATCCAAGGAAAGTTTACGGGGTCCATATGTGTAGGATCCCATTCCTTGCAAAGCATTTACACATTCTATCAAGCCTGCCTTCTCATCATCCTAATGATTTAACAACACAGCTTCCAGAGGGTCTTCCACATTAATCATAGCACGCGTGTCATCAACAATCACCTCCATCACAAGATCCACAAAAGAGCATACTTCGTAGCTATTAGGCTGCCTCATTGACTTGCACACGTGGAACACAACTTTTTCATCGCCCACTCGAAAGGTGAGCTCCCCATATTTCACATCAACCAATGCCTTCCCTATTCCTAGGAAAGGTCTCCCAAATATGATTGGCTCCTCATAGTCAACTTTGCAGTCGACAATCACAAAATCTGCGGGAAGAATGAACTTGTCGACCCGAACTAGAACATCATCAATAATCTCCAGCGGCCTCTTCATTGTCCGGTCCGCCATTTTCAACGTCGTGGAAGTAGGTATTGGTTTCCCAATCTCCAATGTCTTGAACACAGAATATGGCATCAAATTAATGCTCGCTCCCAAATCGCACAAGGCTTTGGCGAAATTGGCACTACCGATAGTGCATGGAATTGTAAAGGCACCGAGATCTTCTAGCTTTGGAGTCATGGAATTCACAATGGCACTCACTTGATGTGTCCTTTTGATCATCTCACAGTTCATTAACCTCTTTTTTGTTACCAAGTCCTTCATGAACTTGGCATATCCCGGCATTTGTTCTAGAGCTTCAACCAAAGGTACATTTATGGACAAACTTTTCATCATATCAATGAATTTCTTGAATTGGTTATCGTTGTTTTATTTTGCAAAACTTTGAGGATATGGTGGAGGAGGCCTTGGCAAAGGTGCCTTGTCTTTGTGCACTACCATTTCCGGTATGTCTATCACGTGTTCCCTAGACAGGTTCACATCATTTTGTGTCTCTTTTACGGTGTCATCAATATCTATCCTCACTTCATCATTCACATTCTCATCATTGGCTTGGATCTCATCATCTTCTTGCACAACCAAATCATCATTCACAATCTTTCTTGGATTGGAGGTAATTGCATCTTCACCTCTACCGCTTCTTGTGGTCACCGCCATAGCATGGCCTGTATTGTTCCCAACCTTCAAGTATACTACCGTATAACTTTGTAGTGCCACCTTAGGGTGAGTATTCAATGCTTGAGAAATTTGACCCATTTGTACTTCCAAGTTGCGGATAGAAGTATTGTGGGATGCTATTTGGGCAACAGATTCGGTATTTCTTTCCATCATTTGCTTGAACATACTTTATATCCGTCCCATCTCATTGTTGGAAGAACTTTGCCCTTGTGACGGATATGGAGGCGGGTTGTTGATACATCGGGGGCCTTTGAGGGCCCGACCCCCGGTTCCCTTGATTATGGTTGTTCCAATCCTATTGGTTTCCATTGCCTTCCCAATTACTATTATTGTTGCCACCCCAATTGCCTTGATTATTTCCTTGATTCCCCCAATTTTGATTGTTGTTCCCCTAATTGTTCGGATTGTTATTGTTGCTATTATTCCAATTCCCTTGGCCTTGGTTGCCCCAATTTTTATTGTTTCCCTGTGATCTCTGCTGTTGTTGATTTGGAGCGTTGCTCTATTGACCTTGGTAATTGTTCACGTATTGAACCTCTTCACTTTGATCGTCATAAGAGTCATCTTGGTTGCACCCACTACCACTTTGCTCAAATTGTTCTTGATTGTGTTGAACTTGTTGACCTCTTTGTCTCCTTTTGTTAACCATTACATTCGCTCCTTCCATGGCATTTACTTGCTTTGGCCCCTGAACCTGCTGAAGCTGTGCCTTGGCTAACTGATTCATGGTAGTTGTCATCTCTGTTATGGCTTGTCCGTGATCATGGAGTTCCTTGTGAAGGTGGATAACATTAGGGTCACCCTGAGGAACATTGGCCCGACTTTGCCAAGCTGAAGAGGTGTCCGCCATCTCATCTAATATTTCACATGCTTCTGAATATGGCGTGTTCATGAAGTTACCCCATGCGAGCTGATTCACCACACACTGGTTAGTTGTGTTGATACCCTTATAAAATATTTGCTGGATCATTGCTTCAATCATATCGTTGTTGGGGCACTCTTTGACCATTGTCCGATACCGTTCCCAAATCTCATGTAACGGTTCATTTGGCTCTTGTTTAAAAGCAAGGATTTCACCTCTCAATGTTGCCAAATGTCCCAGAGAAAAGAACTTCGCTTTGAATTTCTCGGCCAACTCATTCCAAGTGGAGATGGAATGGTTGGGTAGCCTCTCAAGCCAATCTAAAGCCTTCCCTCTAAGTGAGAAAGGGAAAAGCCTTAACCTCAAAGCGTCCTCAGATACATTCGTCTGCTTGCTCCCCTAGCATGTATCTACAAAACCTTTGGGATGCTTATATGCGTTCTGATGTGGAGCTCCGATGAAGAAACCCCTTTGTTCCAATAGAGTAAGCATGACATTGGTTATTTGAAAATTGCCTGCCCGAATCCGGGGCGGGACAATTGCACTTGCGTAGCCTTCATTGGGCAACACCTGGTGTGCTGCCCTTGGAGGAGGTGGGGGAGGGTTTGAAACATTGTCATGAGGCGGGTGGCCTCTTCTTTGTACCACTTCATTTTCATCTACTTCCTCCCCCTAAGGAATATGTCCGAGGACCTCGTTACGAGCCATTTGGTACCTAAAATAATTTGACACGCAAATATTATTAGGAAAACGGAAGGAAAGAAAAACAAAACACACAAATAGTTAGATATATAGCTAAGTCCATCTAACTCCCCGGAAACGGCGCCAAAAATTGATCGGGTTCAAACCTACACCACTATTGAGTAGCGAGGATGGTCGATGCAGTTTTACCCAACAAGGTCGAGATCAATTTCCATAGGGAGTTAATTGATTTGGAATTAGGTTTATATCTAAGTTTATATGTGTGTCTTGTTCCCAATTGTACTTCCAAACATGATAGTGTTGATTCTACTTCTAATTCTATTCTATTGTATGCAATGATTAAAGTTAAGTATATTTTTGATGTTGGTTTTCAAGTGTTTAAAAAGACTAGGGTAGTGACTTTCGCCTAGGTGGACATCTAACGGGTGGTAAGAATCTAGGGCAATCTTGATTAAGTTGGGATCGTAATATAGCTATCACACCCAAGTACTCACTCTATATCTTGCGCAGTTTGGCTTTCTCAAGTCCAACTGGTATTCATGCAAGTCCTGTGATATTAGCTCAAGTCAGGTATTACTATCTCTAGGTTTAACCCTTTAATTGCGGCTATCAATTTCTTGGGTTCACCCCAATTCCTTGTTAGCCTAGTTTTCCCAGACTTAATCCCTCTTTCTCAAGAAGAGACCAAATCATAAATGCATGAATCCGTATTTGCAACCACTAATTCTATAATTCTAGCAAGAACTAGGCTAAATATCATTAACCCATAAACATTCAAGCCCTAAAATTCAATACCCATTAAATACCCACACTAGGGTTGGGTCACAACCCTAGCTATGGGTCTAGCTACTCATAATAATAGCAGAAATCAAAGATAAAGAGAAGATATAATCCATAATACTAAATTAAAAGATGAAAATCTAACGTTATAAGGTAAATCTTGTATAGAATTGCCCAAAAAGGAAAACCTAGCCGTCTCACGTACTGAGCAAAAACATAACATAACCTAAAATTGACAAAAACATCTATATATACTAAGCTAAAATTTACGGATACAAATACCCCTGCGGAAGTTTTGCGGTCGCGTAATTCTGACTGCGGCCGCACACTTGCTTTTGCGGCCGCGTAATTCTGATCGCGGTCCGTGTTTCTTCATATCTGGACCTAGGTTGAACCTTGTTTCGTGGACCGCATAATTTCCACCGCATCCGCATGAGAGACTTTCGTGTCCGCATAACTTTGACGCGGGCCTCCCTTCTCATTTCTGCTTGAATTATGTACTCTCTGAACCTTAGCAACCGCGGTCCGTGGAATTTCCATTGCGGCCGTGCTGGTACTTTCACGGCCGCATCTTTTTGTCGCGGTCCGCGTTCATGTTTTTACCTAAAAAAACCATCTCTCTGATTCTTCATATCGTGGACCGCAAAATAATGGCCACGTCTGCGTTGATACTTTCGCGGCCGCATTTTTTTGTCGCATTCCGCGTTCCACACCTCTTGGCCCAGTCTTGGTTTTTGTTCAAGTTTTGACTCCTTTATGAGTTGATTATGGCTCCTTTGGCTCATTTTGATCAATCCCTGCAAGCAAGCATATTAACTTAGTTTTCGGGAATACCTTCACGCATTTGTGGCCCATAACACAAGTAAAAGAGAGTAATTTAATAGGCAAAAATCCCTATTTATCAACCGGCATTGTCCCGAATGAGCTCTCTTCTAACCAAAGGAAGAAGCTCAAATGAAACTGCTTGGATTATTATTGGGATGAGCCATCTCTTTTCAAAATTTGCAATGATGATGTTATCCGGAGATGTGTTCCGGAAGAAGAGCAATTGAGTATTCTTGAAGCTTGCCATTCCTCGCCCTATGATGGTCACCATGGTAGGGAGAGAACTGATACAAAGGTCCTAAGCTGTGGATTCTATTGGCCTACCTTGTACAAAGATGCTAGCGAGCTCGTTAGGCGTTGTGATGAGTGCCAAAGAGCCGGTGGAATTTCCAAGAAGAATGAAATGCCTCTCACCACCATTCTTGAGATTGATATTTTAGACGTGTGGGGCATCGACTTTATGGTACCATTTGTGAGTTCATGTGGGAACACTTATATTCTTGTTGCGGTGGATTATGTTTCCAAATGGGTTGAAGCTGTGGCTTTGCCTAAGAATGAGGCACGGAGTGTGGTGGCTTTCTTAAAGAAAAATATCTTCACAAGGTTCGGCACCCCAAGGGCTATCATTAGTGATGGGGGTTCTCATTTTTACAACAAATCCTTTGACACTTTACTTTCCAAGTATGGTGTCAATCATGAGGTGTCAACCCTCTATCATCCCCAGGCAAGTGGACAAGTTGAAGTCTCCAACAGAGAGATCAAGAGCATTCTATCCAAGGTTGTCAATGCAAACCGGACTGATTGGTCAAGGAAACTTGACGATGCTTTATGGGCCTATAGAATAGCTTACAAGAATCCAATTGGTATGTCTCCGTACCGGTTGGTATTTGGGAAAGCATGTCATCTTCCAGTTAAATTAGAGCACAAGGCCATGTGGGCGCTGAAGAAATTGAACCTTGAATGGGATGTAGCTGCCGATCTCCGGGTAGAGCAACTAAATGAACTTGACGAGTTCCGGTTCCATGCTTATTCCAGATCGTCCTTGTATAAGGAAAAGATGAAGTACTTACATTATAAGTATATCCAGAACAAAGAATTCAAGGAAGGTGACTTGGTTATTCTATTCAACTCTTGGTTACGGATCTTTCCGGGAAAGCTCAAGTCGAAGTGGAGTAGTCCTTTCGAAGTGGTACATGTGACTCCTTTCGGTGCTCTAGATTTGAAAAACAAGAATGGTGAGATCTTTAGAGTCAATGGGCACCGAGTGAAGCACTATCTTGGCAAGATTGATGATAGCCACGTTGTGGCATTGATCTATTTCAAATGATGATGATAACATGTGTCGTGCTGCGACGTTAAATCAGGCGCTTCTTGGGAGGCAACCCATGCGTTTTTCTTTCTTTTGATTTTCTTCGTAGATTAGACATAGTTTTGGACTAACTGGTTGTGAAGTGTATGTAGGAATTGGTTGTGCAGTGCAGGAAATTGACAAGGAAAAGATTTGGCTAAGTGGTGAACTTTCGTGGGCCGCACTCAAAATTTCGCGGATCGCATGAGCATTTCAAGGCCGCACCATTCTACGTGCGGTCGCGCAGCTGAAATGGGAAAAATGCCAACTCTCTAAAGTTGGCCTATCAAAATTCCTTCAGAGTTCGTGGTCGCGTTCAAATTTTCTCGGTCCGCACAAATTGTGCCGTCGCGGCCAGTTTTTTGCGGACCGCGCTCGTGCATCTGAGGCAAATCTACAGAAAGGTAAAGAGTGTGGACCGCGATAAAAGTTTGCGTCCGTACTCAGGTAAGGCGGTGGGGTCACTGGGTTCTGAGTATAAATAGGAGTTCTTGAAACTTTTCACACTTTACGAACCCTAACCTCTCAAACTCACCTAAAGCACTGTGCATCCTTACTTGGTTTCAAACTCATCATATTCTCATCAATTGTCAATTTCCTACCACATTTTACAACTGGTATGTTCATTTCAATAATTTGATTTTATCTTTTTCTTTTTAGATAGGGTTAGAATCATGCCAAAATGTCAAATTAATGCTTATTTTTTTATTAACAACATATGAGTAGTGTTTGTATGCATAATGGAGGTTGGGGTTAGTAACTTTGCATGTTTAATTGCTACAATTCTTGGGTAATTAGTGAAAAACTTAGTTGTAAGTGTTCATCAGTGCCGATTTATTTTGAATTCCGCGGCCGCGGTCATTTTTCTGCGGTCCGCGATAGGGTATGCGGTCGCGTCCAAAATTACGTGGTCCGCGATACCCTAGCTTTAAGGCACTGATGGTTTTTTAGAATTCATGGTCGCGGTCACTTTTGTGCGGTCCGCGATTGGTCTTTCGCGGCCGCACCCAATTTTTCGCGGTCCGCGCTTTTGAACTTTAGAGACTCTATCATTTGCCTTCGCGGCCGCATTCATTTTTATGCGGTCTGCGATTGGTCTTTCGCGGCCGCACACATTTTTGTGCGGTCCGCGGTTAATCAAGTTCAGAGAGCCAGTAGTCTGAGCCTGGCCTCTTCGCGTCTGCATTCACTTTTATGTGGTCCACGATGGGCAGTTCGCGGCCGTACTCATTTTTGTGCGGTCCGCGATGCCCTGTTCTCAGAAGCATTATTTTGCATTTCATCTGTACTGCTTTAACACATGATTGAACCCCGATTCTAACTGTCTTTCACTACTTGTGTGTTGCAGAAAATGGTGCGCTCTCATGGGAGAGGAGACACTTCAAAGGGGAGGGTAGAATCCTCCCGAGGCCGGGGTAAAGGAAAGCAACCCTTACCCTTAGCAGCCCAAAGGGTAGTAGGCAAAAAGGCTACCTCGTTAGACCTCCTGCCGACTCCTCTGACACCAGTGAATACCTCTTATCCCGAAAAACGTCTGAGGGGGATTCTGTACAACCACAACCGGGGGAACAATTTCAACAATTCCCTGACAGATTCCATTTAGTCGATGAACCTACCTCCTCCTCTAGTTCTTTTGATGGCTTAGAGGGAGGTAGTCAGGCATCTGAACCATCTTCCCCGCCTGCTACAACAACTGCCCCAACAGCTACCCCAATCATTTTAGATGAGGATAATGAGGTCCCGGATGGTGGGAGAGGGGGTGACACAATTATGGGAGGCCTGGCTAGATCAAAGAGGCCGAAGGTATGGGCTGATAGATTTGTAAGTGAGAAGGCGTATGGAAAATTTCAGGAATGGTGGCCCCAAAGGTCGCTCACTCTTGAGCGCCAATTCATAACCAAAGACCTAAGCCAGCATAATCCGAATGTCCTACGGCAATTTACAGAGAGAAAAAGATGTAAATGGTTCACCTGCCGGATGCATGATGAAAATGAATACCTTGTCAAGGCATTTTATGCCAATGTTGCCCACATCAAAAAGGGTACAAAGGTGACAAAGGTCCGGAACTTGAAAATCCGGTTTGATGGCCACGCACTGAACACATATGTAGGGTTTGAGGATGTAGAGGTAGTGCAATACCTGGAGAAGCTAGAATTGGGTGATGCAATTCGCCCATGGCTAGCTGAGATACTTGCTATTCCGGGGACAACAGGAGTTCAAATTGTCAGATCCACCCTTAACTTTGAAGCAAAAGGGTGGGCAACATTCGTGTGCACCCGTGTTGACCCGTACCGACATGAGAATGTCCTTCCACTCCCCTGGACAGTATTGGTAGCTTCCATCATGGCCGGATATCCTATTAATATGGGAAACTTGATGTCCTACAACATCTCCAATGCAGTCCAGAAAAAAGAGAGATTGTATCCCTACCCCAACTTCCTCATAGAGTATTTCCAAGACCAAGGGGTAGAGCCAAGACATTTTGATGTGGGGGTGAAGGCTAAAAAGCCTTTATCATAGTACCACCTCCAGGGAGCGGACAACCCTAAATTTAGGGGTAAATCCACTACCTCCACTGGCCAGTCTAAAGAGCCAGGGGTAGTGGCCACCAGATCAGTTGTCGAGCCCTCCACATCAGCCGGTACTTCTGCCGGAGCAGTTGCCATGCCTTATCCTTCCTCCGAACCTTCCCTCTCAGTGCCACTGTCAGTGCCCACATCTTCTACCTACCCTCAGACTGCACTGTGGGTTTCACATACACTATCCAGTCTCAACAACTGGATGCAGGCAGCTACCACAAAGCTGACTGCCATATCTAGTGCAGTGGTAGAACAGTCTTCAGCCCTATCAAAGCTTCAGGTACCTCCATCAGTGGAGGACTCTTTGAAAAAAATTCTGGACAACCAAAAGAAGATTCTGGATGACCACAAAAAGATCCGGAAGACTCTTGATACACATGGGAAGATTATCAAGGATTTGGGGAAGCAGGTGAAGAAGATGCATAAGACTCAGGCATCTAAGGAGTCGATGGAGAAGTTGAGCAAAGATGTTGATAAGATTGCTTCTGCTGGTGATATTCCACTATACCTTCTTATGGAGGAGACAGCCCCAGCAGCACAGACAGCAGAGCATGAGGCATCAGATGCAGCAGCTGGCCAGTCTGAGGAACCGGCTGCCACTACACATATTGTTGAGGAGATGATCCAGATGCTCAGCAACCCCGTGGTCCCCCAGTCAGAGGATATGGAGATCTAGTTAGAGGACACGGAGGGAGATGATGATCATATGCAGTATGAGGACCCCACTCATATTCCTGACCCGATGTAGACAGAGACCACATAGGGAGTTCTCTTTACTCTCTAACCTTTCCCTGACCTTATTTTGATATTGGCATTGAGGGCAATGCTATTTTTTATTTTTTTTTGGGGNGACATTTGGTATGTAACAACTATGATGCTATTTTTATTTATCTTTATTTACCGTTATTTTCACTTTTGGCATGTATATAATTTTACCATTCGATGCATATATTCATTTCCATTATGTATATATTCGTTTACTCCATTTTGTACATGTAACGACCCAATCGGTTGTTTTGACTTTTAGAACCCCGTTCCCTTAAATAAAACTTTCCGTATGTGCTTTAATGATTTATGACTTGTGGGTATGGTTGGTTCGGGATTAGAAAGTGTTTGGGTTGAAATCGGAACACTTAGTTCTTTAAGTTGGCTTTAAAAGGCTAAGTTTGACTTTGGTCAACATTTTGAGCAAACGGACTCGGATCGATGTTTTGATAGTTTAGGAAGGTCCGTATCATAATTTGGGACTTGGTCGTATGCCCAGAATCAAATTTCGAGGTTTCTAGCCCGAGATATGGAATTGTGATGAAACAATTAAAAAAGAATTTAAGTTCAAATAATGACCGGATGTCGAATTATGTGCAAACAATCTCGGAATAGAATTTTGATGATTCCAACAACTTCGTATGGTGATTTTAGACTTAGAAGCATGATCGAAATTTTATTTGGAAGTCCGTAGTGAAATTAGGCTTGAAATGGCTAAAACAAGAATTTAAGTTTGGAAGTTTGACCAGGGAGTTGACTTTTTGACACCGGAGTCAGAATACAGTTTCAAAAATTTTCATAGCTCTATTATGTCATCTATGACTTTTGTGCAAAAGTTGAGGTCAATCGGAGTTGATTTAATAGGTTTCGACATCGAATGTAGATGTTGGAAATTTTAAGTTTCATTAAGTTTGAATTGGAGCATAATTCATGGTTTTAGCGTCGTTTTATGTGATTTGAGGTTTCAAATAAGTTCGTATGATGTTGTAGGACTTGTTGATATATTTAGTTGAGGTCCCGAGGGCTTCGGGTGGATTTCAGGTGGTTAACGGATCGAATTTGGAATTTGAAGAAGAGTTGAGGCAGCTGATATCTGGTGTGATCACAGGTGCGAAATATCCATCACGGGTGCGAAGCCGCAGGTGCAAAAAATCCATTGCGGGTGCGAAGCTGCAGGTGCGAAAAATCCATCGCAGGTGCGAAAAATCCATCAAGGGTGTGAAGCCGCAGGTGCGAAAAATCCATCGCGGGTGAGAAGCCGTAGGTGGAAAATATCCATCGCGGGTGCGAAGCCGCATGTGCGAAAAAATTTTCTGCGGGCGCGATGATCGCTGGGCAGTGAGTGTTTAAAGCGGGGATTTGAGCAATTTTGCTCATTTCTTCATTCTTGGACGATCTTGGGAGCTTCTTGAGAGGAGCATTCACCTAGCAACTTGGAGGTAAGTTAATTCACACCTATTGCAAGTTAAATACATGATTTATATATGGATTTAAACATGAAAATTTGTAGAAATTTGGAGTTTTGAAGAAAAACTTAGAAATTGGTATTTTTGATTTTTCACCACGGAAATGGTTATGGAATTGGATGGAAATTATATATTTGAGTTCTTGAGATTATGGGTAACGATTCCCTCCGAAATGTTTTGAAATCCGGGCACGTGAGCCCGGGGTCAATTTTAGAAATTTTACCATTTTAGATAAGGTAATTTATTTAATAGACAAATTTCAAATCATTTAGCATATATTAATTATTTTGTATAATATTTGGATAGTTTCGGATTTTTCGGCGTCGAATCGAGAATTCAATGCGACGTGGTAATCAGAAAGTGGACTTTGAGACGAGGTAAGTCTCTTGTCTAATATTGTGAGGGAACAATTACCCCATAGGGATTAAATTGAATAATCGTTGCTAATTGCAGGGGCTACGTACGCACGAGGTGACGAGAGTCCATGCGTAGCTACTATAAATGCTAAAGTCCGGGTAGTTTAGGACTCAAAGCATGAATTACTTGTGTAAATTGTATTCCTTGATTAATTAATATTAATTGATATATATATGAATATATTCTGAATTGTTAGATAAAAATATTAAAGGATGGAAATTTCATATGCTTGATGTTTTGTTTAAATCAATTAATTATTAAAATAAATTGTTCTCCTCCCGAATTTATCTCATAATAAATATACTCTCCTTCCGGAGGTACATAAGAAAATGTCCTCATTTCTTGTGGAGGGGGCCGAACGCCTCGGCAGGATAGATGTATCTATGGATCGCGCCACACGTCCCTCGGCAGTGTACACGACACTCTGGATCGGGCCGTACGTCCTCGGCAGAAATCGTGCTTAATAATAATAATTACACAATACCTTAATAGTTTATTTCAGCTTCCGAAGCTAATTGATAAATTGAAAATCTTTGAAATTTAATGAATTATTATTCCTGCTTATTAAGGAATTATTGTTATTCCTGTAAATGAGACGAATTGATAAATTAAAAAATTTATTTAAATTGAATTGCAGCTTGTAAAGTTATTTGATAAATTGGAAGTTTTATTGAAATTGCATGATTTAATTAATAAATTGAAAAATTATTCCATTTGAAGGATTCTTATTATTTCTGCTAACTGAATAAAATTATTGTTAACTCTGTGAACCATGTTGATTTGAATAAATAATTTATTCCAATTATTATTATTGACCCATAGTGAGTGTCAAAGTCGGCTATCTCGTCTCTACCACTTCGAGATTAGGCTTGATACTTACTGGGTATACGTTGTTTTCGTACTCATACTGCACTTGCTGTACAATTTATTATGCAGGTACATATATATATATAGTGGCCTTGTGGGCATAGAGGTGTGGTTAATAATTGCGGGGACATAGGTGAGCTGCATTCTATATTACGATCCGCAGCTAAAAGAGTCTCTTTCAGTGTTATTATATTTTCCTGTCTAATTTGTATTCTGGACAGATGCTGTATTTTATTTTTAATTCCCTAGTAAATGTTCATGCACTTGTGACATCGGGTTTTGGGAATGGTTCTGAATTGTTTAGAAATTTAGCTGCAAAAATATTTATCATTTACTCTATGAGTTTTATCTCTACAATTTTATTAAAGAAAATTTTTATTTCAAAAATACTAAAATGGGTAATTAAGTTAATTGATTATGGTTGGTTTGCCTGACAGTGGTGTCCGGTGCCATCACGACCTTTTTGAATTTTGGGTCGTGACAACATGGTATCGGAGCACTAGATTCACTTAGGTCTCATGAGTCATGAGCGAGTCTAGTAGAGTCTTGCGGATTGGTACAGAGACGTCTATGCTTATCTTCGAGAGGCTACATGGATGTTAGGAATACTTCCCTACTTGATTCCTCATCGTGTGATTCGATTCCTTTGAGGCTTATGCCTACATTTTCTTCTTATTCAATCTTATGCGACGTGAAGCGCTTGTTATACATTGAGGATCGAGGAAATTTTTAATGGTACTATAGATGTAGTGCAGGATGCTTCTCCCTGAGTAATTATTTGGGCTATTGTTGTCGCCTTGCATAAGGACGCTCTGTCGTTTCAAGTTAAGTATCAGTACTACCTAAGGTTTTGAAATTTGGCATTGATTGTTACGACGATTTGTGTGTTGTTATCGCACAGTGTTTATGAAATATTAAAATGCCCGTCTATGTGTCAGGGCAGTAAACGACTTGAAAGAAGGTTTTCTCAGTACATGATTCATAGGTTCCATGTTTTAATTTCAGCGGAGAAAAGGCAATCGGACTATGAATGTTCAGGTTTGGGATTGATGGAGTAACGAAGCTTGATATTTTTGAGTGTGGTAGAGTTCTCAATTTTGATGTGGTGTCGTCACCTTATAAAATGCATTAAGGATCGCCAGTGTTATGAATTTCTTCAACTCGCCTTCACGACGGGGTGTTAGGAATTGGTATAGGGGAAGCAGTCATTAGAGATCGCGGTGTGCAGTGATTCAGGATTGAAGCAGCATTTCTAGTGTTGATGTCTCAAGAAGTATGATCGTCAGAAAGGTTTAAAGCTGGTAACGAGCTATTGGTTCAAGTGCTATAGAGACGGATTTTGAGTTAAAACAACAACTGGGCAGCGATGGATGAGGAAGGACATGTGGTAGGTGCCTTACGGTGGTTAGGCTCCGAAAAGGTCAAGTGTAAGAAAATAGAAGCCGGGTAGTTGCTTAAAGGAGATGGTTGACCAAAGTGGGAGAGTGCCAAGGTAGCACATGGGTTACATGGTAGGATGATTACACGTTTTGAGGAACGTTTGGAGTGATTTGGGATGTAGAATGGACAATGACTAGGTCTATGGACTTAAGTTGTAATATTAGCTACTATATTGAGGAAGATTGGATACAACGGGAGGGAGTTGCTTGATATGAAGAAGGATGCAACATGACTTTGGATTGGAAGGTATTGTCGCACCTCTCTTTGACGTCCATGAGGAGTGAACGAACTGGTGCAGCTGGTGAATGAGCCTGGACTCAGGATGATCTACTGATTTCGTAGTATTTGCACCCAGTGCAGCGGCGTTGGAATATGTCGGCATGTAATTTCCAAAGGTAGGTTATCTCCTGTGAGCAGGTTAGCGCATGCATGGTATTGTCGAAGATTCTGCGAAGCATTCTACTGGCTACCCGGTAAGAGATTTAATATGTCAATGTGGCTAGTGGTTCGGAGTGTTTATTAAAGGTTAATAGAAGGATTTCGATAAATTTGGCAAGTTGCGTGTGCAGGATCATGTCGACGATGAAGAAAGAATCTCGGTGGGTTCCAGGGTTATGTAATTGTAGCTTCAAGCTAAGTGGGAGAGTCGCACCATCTATAATTGGATTACATGATTGTCTATTTGTAAGGTTCCTGGTTATCAGTGTATTGGTGGGTCATTGCAACTAAGGGAAGAAAACATCAGTGGTAATCTGAGCAAAGGACTTGGGGAATGTGTGCCATATTTGGCCTTATCGATTCATATCCAGGTTTTTGGAAGACTCGGAGTTTATGCTTCGTGTAGATGTAATGCACAGGGAAAGTGAGACAGTCGGGTGTTTGCTTGAGAAAGTTTCCNCAGTTGCGTGGTATTGACGAAGCTTCCGGTAAGAAATTTAATATGTAAATGTGGCTAGTGGTTCGGAGTATTTATTAAAGTTAATAGAAGGATTGCGAGAAAAACTTGGCGAGTTGCGTGTGCAGGATCATGTCAACGATGAAGAAAGAATCTCGGTGGATTCCAAAATTTTGTAATTGTAGCTTCAAGATAAGTGGGAGAGCCCCACCGTCTATGATTGGATTGCGTAGTGTCAATTTGTGCGGTTTCTGGTTATCGGTGTATTGGTGGGTCATTGCAACTAAGGAAAGAAAACATCAGTGGTAATTTGAGCAAAGTATTTGAGGAATGTAAGCCATATTTGGCCTTATTAATTCATATTCAGGTTTTGGGAAGACTCAGAGTTTATGCTTCGTGTAGATGTAGTGCACATAAAGTGAAATAGTCAGATGTTTCCTTGATAAAGTGTCCATGTGCTAGCAGGGCCTTGGAATTAATCATGTTTGGGAACAAGTCGGAGCAAGTGACTCTCAATAACGGTCCTAGTGGATTCAGAAAATTTAAAGTGTGGTGTCTAAGAATCTCGAGTCTATAGTATGGTTGAGTATCGAGCTTTTGCAGCAGATTATGAAACGGGGCTTGGAGTACTCTACATTATCTTTAGGTTGTGGTGTAGCATTGGAAAAACGGAAGAAAATAACTTCGGATTCATAAAAGAAGTATCAAAATGGGTGTACCAGTTGAAGATGTAAAAAGTGCGCACAAGAAGGGATACGAGATAATTAGTGGGTTTTGAAATAGTGTGGTCTCGTGAAATAAGGTCACTTGGGATGAGTGCGGATTTGAGTTAGTGATGTAATGAATGGAGCTATTATTATTTCTAAGGCAAGTTGAGATTAAATTGAGAAAAGACGGATCGACTAACAATGGTTGAATCGGCACGATGGTGGCAATGATCAGTTCCTTCAGCGTATTGAATTATGCATGTGATTTGTGGCAGCACGTGCGAGGCTTGACGGCCGCCGTAATTAATTTTATTTGGAGGAATTCGAGTATTATGGCATGTTATGTGTAGAGGTATCCCATAAGAGTTATGGTGGTTTAGACCACTACTTGAGGACAATATTTATTTTTTTACGGATATGGGAATTCAGTCACGTGTTGCAATGGTTCTCTTGAAATGAGTTAAGAAGAAGGTGATGAAGTGTTTACCCTATTAGTGGTTCGGGAGTTATGATGGAATTCTTTTACTCCTGCGCATTGGCATGGTTAAGTGCACTAAGTAGCATGGGATTCGAAAGTTGAGGATTTAAGATTTCGGTTCGGTGTTGACAAGGATGTCATGAGCTCGGATGAGCAGGAAAGGGATTTAGATGTTTAAAGTAAGATGGTATTGTTTTTGGCATCATCTAAGGTCGGTGTCAGGTGTAAGAGAGCTTGTGTATTGATTTGTGGATTCTTGATATGCTTTACAGCATTAGTGTAACCGGTAGCATAGATGTGCAGACTTGTTACCTG
>AWOL01S0019653.1:5612-26346 GCA_000715115.1 Nicotiana otophora
AAAGAAATAAATAAAGTCATAAAGCTTACAAAGATGACAAAATTCTCTCTTCAAAACATTCCAAAATAATGGTGTATTCAATGCTCTAATTGTAGCCTCTTTTTCAGACAAGATGTCCCACAAAACCCCTAGTTATTCTATTATAATGGGCTAAAAGTCGGGGTCAAAAAGTGACAAAAAGGCCATGTAGATCAAGTCTGAGACCGCAGAATGGGTCGCAGACAGCTTTCGCGGTCCACATATCTTCACTTTCCGTCGCATAGTTGGTTGCCCAGATCTCCAGTGTTCTGTCGCATTTTTGTTATGCGGGCGCATATCCATTTCGCGGCTGCATGCCGTACTTTGGAATCATCTTCTCATAAAATCTTTTTTCATTTGTGCGATCATTATGCGGTCCGCACAAGAGTTATGCGACCGCATAATAAATCGTACAGTCCACTCTCACAACTGGGTTGGATTGCTTCACTCTGCGGTTAGTCTGCGGCCCGCACATCATTTATGCGGTCTCAAACCTGCCGCATTTGTGCTCTTCTAATGGTTTTTGTCATATTTTCCATGTTCTTGGCTCTTCAAGTCTGGTTGTTTGCAAAACACAAAAACTACGATTGCAGAATGGGTTGCAGACAGCTTTCACGGTCCACATATCTTCCCTTTCCTTCACAGAGTTGGTTGGCCAGTTCTCCAGCGTTCCGTCGCATTTATGTTATTCGAGCCGCATATCCATTTCGTGACCGCATATCCTACCATAGAATCATCTTCTCAGAAAAACTTTTTGCATTTGTGTGATCATTATGTGGTCCGTATAAGAATTATATGACTGCATAATGGATCGCAAAATCCACTCTCATAACTGGGTTGGACTTCTTCATTATACGGTTTGTCTGCAACCCGCACATCATTTATAAAATCGTAAACTTGCCGTATTTCTACTCTTCTACTGGTTTTTGTCATCTTTTCCATGTTCTTGGCTCTTCGAGTCTTGTTGTCTGCAAAACACCAAAACTACATAAGTAATGACTTACAATGCTTTAAAAAACTAGCTAAAGTCTATGTAGTTTGTATAAAAATGCTGAAATGCTACGACACATCAACACCCCCAACTTAGACTCTTGCTTCCCCTCAAGCAACTAAAACAAAGTTAAGCTACCAAATACAAATCTACTTCTGCCCGAGTACAAAGAAGCGGTGACTATGGATGGTTCTGACTGTTAGCTAACAAGCATGTAACTCTTTTATTCACCCTTTTTTGAAGACAAAGATCATTTAACAGTTCAAATAATCAGTTTGTAAACTTCGAGCCTCGAGAGCAATGACAGATTGCTACCCACAGCTCGATATGCACTTGTATCCTACTTCAAGAAACCTAACTTCTGCTAAATCTTGCAATTCATGCGTGCTCACATAAAAAGAATCCCCAACTCAACAAAATATGTACAGAGGATACAATAAAACACTCTTGCACTTAGAAAGAAGGCTACGTGCTACAAGTATCAGTCCATATTCATGCCCTTATTTTAACTCATTGCTATCTCATGAATAATTGGTTGTAGATCACAAAAGACTTTTTAAGGGTTGTACTGTACTCTTCGGGACGAATTGAATGAATATTTGGGAATATAGTGACTGTACCCTCCTTGAATGCTGCATACACTTTGCTTCTTTTTAAACCACATATCCATTATTGACGTCTAGTTACCGACATAGAACTACCTCAAAATATCTCTTCAGTTTTTACAAGACTCCAAAAACATTATTTTTATATAGATGTTTTCTTTTGTTTTTCTTTTGGAGCTTGCATATCTTCATATACACAACTTTGAGGTTTTTGCTTCTACCGACAATATAAAACCTTACCTATCTTCAATTAACACCAACACCCCAACTTAGACTTTTAGCCTTATTCTTGATCATTCAAGGAGGGACAGGTTCAAAAGAGGGAATAATTTCACAAAAGGGTAAAGGTTTGTAATATGGTAGCCAAATAAAAGGTTAAAGGCACAACGGGGGATAACTAGTATAATAACTGCACCAGGGAGGTCAATTCGATAAACAATTAGTTAGCTATCACAAATAGATCCTAAGATAATTTCAACCCCCAATCACCAACCTGAGATTTTCATTGAGAAACCAACCGGGCAAGTTCTAGTCATTACAAGTTGAGCACATGCATTATTTGCACAAATTCTCACCCACTCACAATGCATGAGCCGTTCGAATCAGCATAATTTCAGCCCTCAAGTGGATACAAGGCGACTCAAAGCTTCATCACATGATATTTCAGATTCTACGTAAGCATAAAGTCAAACAGCTAGCCTCGATTTCACAAGAATGACTAACCATTTATTTATAAAATTTGAAGGGTGAAATTTATTAAACAAAAACTTATCACATGCTTGAAGCTAGAACAAAAGCACCAAAGAAGTCAAAACGTTTTGTGCTACCATCGTGGTTCTACTATTACACCCTTGGAAAATAACCCGGCAAATAAATCCAAGGGGAATTCATTGCTGTATAAAAATATACACTATTAAGATTAAGATTTTATATACAAGTTGCAAAAGGTTGACTACCTCACCCCAACTGAAAAGCATGCATTGTCCCCAAGGTATTGTGAAAGTAGGAGCAAAGTTTTGGGGCTTCATGGAGTGTAATAGGCACTTGGAGGGTTTGGATCATCCGAGGCGGTCGTGGGGCCGGAGGCTGACACTTTGGAGGCAGTGGGTGGAACCTCTTACTGGATAGTGGTGTTTGCAACCACAGTAGGATGCTCCGCCAGTTGCGAAGCTAGGTCTTGGACCTGAGAGCTGCTAGCTTCACCCAATGATGGTTGTGTGATCGTGGTAGTAGCTTTGGCGACCATATCTACAAGGGAGTGTGCATTGGTTGTCTGTATATCTTCCCCCTCCTTATCCAGTGAAACTATAGAAGCAGCAACCCGTTTTCCTCTGTTATCTCTCTGATCATCACCCTCCTCAAGTATCCCCTCCTCATCAGTTTCCTCTTCATTAGTTCCCTCATCACACTTATGGGATTCCTCAGTTGAAGAATCACTGGTGTGTGTAACGAAGCCCGTACCTTGTGAGACCTCAGTACCACGGGCTACCTCAACGGATATGAGGTTTGTGAAATCAAGGTCAATTTTTGGTATGTGGGAGGTGTCAGTGCCCTGCTCCCCTTCCACCGGAAGAAGGGAGGTCAAATCACACTCCAGTGTCTGCATCTTATGCAGCTCTGACTTGAACTCAGCTACATTTGTTTTTGATTTGAGGCATGTCCCCAGCTTTGTCTCACTCAACCATCTCAAGGTGCACTTCAAAGTGCTTGAGTCAATCCTCATATGAGAGATGTTGTTTTAGAAGAGCACTTACTAAGGTTTGAATCGGGGCTAGTGCTTTCCGGATGAGAGATGGAAGTTCTTTCGTCAATTTGTATACTTTGTCATTTTCATGTTGTGCCAGTAGACAAAGCTTGGAAAGTGCAGGCAGTGAGACATGTGGTATGGCAGAGGCTGGTCTGGGAGTAGAGGTGGAGGCGGCTGGTGCAGAAAAAGTGTTTGGCACTGATGAGGCAGCAGGTGCTACTGAGGCTGGAAGAGGAGCGAGTGAAGGCTCTGGTGGATCTTCGACCACTTTATCCACAACATCATTGATCCGAGTGATGCCAATGTCTTGAACAACGTTTTCTATGCAGTCTTGTTTACGGAAAGGAGGAACTTCCCTAGCTTTATACAAAGCATGAATTAAGCATGGGAAGGGGAGCGAGGTTTCTTTCTGGTTTGCCCGGACCACAATCTCACAGAACATAAGCTCTCCCACATCAACCTTGATACCGGACATGATGCAAGCAATGAGGGTCGCCTTCTCGATACTTATGTCGGTTTCATTTCTTGAGGGAATTATACGAGAATAGACCAAACTAATCTAATACTGGCATTCTTGGGTAAGATCCCTCTTGTGAAACTTCTAGCATAGAGTGATCCAGGATGGAGGTCTTTTGTCTATGACGGAGGCTACCCAAGCACACTCGAATTACTTATTTGCAATATTTGCATCAAATTCTATCGTGCCTAGATCCCATTTATCAAAATATATATCATTGACTGATGAGGCATCACATAGTATTTCAACAACTAAAACTAAGATATAGTTTAACAATATATGGTTTCTCTTCTGTTCAGTGTTCCAGGATGCAACATATGCAATATAGAATTCCCTAATGAGCGTCTCGTTGTACTCTACTGGAACCTAAGTGAAGAACTCACATCCTCTCTTTATGATTTTTTCTAGCACATGGGGATAGTGTTCTTTTATCCCATTCAAGCCTAGCTACTTTTCTTCGAGGATCTTTCATTTTGTCGGGCCATCTCTATAAATATTCCAAGAACAAGAGATCCCAAACCTCATATCCTCACTACTCTTTCGGAGTGCTTCGGCATGGAGGTCAACTGGTGGAACAAGGTCAATCTATGGCTCCTCCCCTTCAGACTGGGAGAAATGCTTAGATAAATTTCTGGATGTGTCAGGCCGCTTGCGTTGGGATTGCTGGGATTGTGGGCTTATAGCAGCTGCATGTCTCTTTCCTCGAGTGGTGGGTTGTCATGATGTTAGAGCTTTCTTTGCCATTCATGTCAATTAACAAAGAGTGAGTACATGATAAGGCATGGGTAATATATAGGAAGGAAATGAAAAACAAATATGGTTCTGCGACTAGCTATGCGATCGAAAAACAGCTTTGCGAGCCACAAAACATTTCGCATAATACAACCCTTAGAAGAAAAATAAGTTATGCTGTCCACAGAAGTTTCCGCAGAACAACTTATGCAACCGCAGATCGGTCGCATTTTGTTCTTCAGATATATCCTTTTGCCTACCTCCGTCTGCGACAATTGTGTGATCCGCAAAATGCTTCCGCAGTCACGAATTCAACCGCACATGGTCTTTAATAAAAATACATATCATTAAAAATGCGATGACTTTGCGGACCACAAACCAGTTATGCGGACTGCAAAGATCATCGTTCCTAATAAAAAATGGTGTTCTTAGGCCAATGCACACACATCAATTTAGTACTCAGTACCAGATGCACAAGCTCACACTTAGTCATCAGGAAGAAATATTATGCAAATGGAAAGAACTTTCCAACCCCTTTACTCGAATCCTACCCTCTAGTTCAAACCCCCAAATTTTGATTTACCCACAGCATGAATATTTCCCCCAGCGATGATTGTCAGTTCAATAACTCACAAATGAATACCCATAGCAAGGAGATGGGGAGAAAGGGGAGGGTAATTAAAGCACATGGCACTTTTCAATTGGATTAAGCAAGAGAAAGGATGGAAATGGACATAACAGATATCAGAAGATGGAGAATTTCGATCCGAATCGCGAGCTAGGTAAACCCTTCCTTTTTAATTCTTTTTTTATTTTGTGTTTTTCAGTGTTTTTGGTCTATTTGTATTTTCTTTTTGTGTAATGATTTGTGTTTGTGTGTGTGGGAGTGTAAATGAATGACGGAAATGAATGAGGGACTTAGGGCTTAATACCTGACAGGTTCGCAGTAAGGTAGTGCATCGCATAACATATTATGCGACCACATATGTGTTATACAATGGGTTAGTGACTGAGTGCTGCGCAACAGGTTTGTAACCAGTTTTGCAGTCGTATAATCATTATGCGGGCCGCAGAAAGTGAATTTTCCCCGCATTTATTAAGGCCCAGTTTGCATTTTTTTCTTCTTGTGTCTGCGACCATTATGCGGTTCGCACATCCTTTATGCAGCCGTAGAACTTGCTATCCTCAATTTCTTCTGCCCTTGCATTGTATTTCCTTGTATTTTGGGTCACCTGCAGTCTAACACACACGTAAAACTGTTCAACACTAACAAATAAACTGACCATAATTAAAATATAACTAAAAAATGTTACCACACATGGGTTGCCTCCCATGAAGCGCTTGATTTAACTTCGCAGCATGAAGATATTGCACCCATTTTGGCTAATCAGTGGTTGGCGCTGATGTTGGACCATCCTTGTGTGCGAATTGTTCTACCAAGTACCTTTATCTGATGGTTCTGGGGTAATGCTTGACCCTTTGGCCATTTACTTTGAAGGTTCGAGTCCCATCCTGGGATTCCAATTCAATAGCGCCGTATGAAGGAACATTCACAACTTTGAACGGGCCATGCCATTTGGAATTGAGTTTTCCAAAAAAGAACTTCAGTCTTGAGTTGCAGAGTAAGTACAATTCACATGATTTGAATTCCCGCTTAAAATCCTTCTTGTCATGAACAAACTTTATTCTTTCCTTATACATGCCTGATCGGCTAGCGGGAAGGTCATTTTATTGCTTCTTGGATGGTTATTCTGGCTACAACCAAATTAACATCGCCTTAGAGGATCAAGAGAAGACAACATTCACATGCCCGTATGGGACCTTTGCCTTTATCCGGATGCCATTTGGGCTATGCCCCGGCTACCTTTCCACAGTGCATGATGTCTATCTTCTAAGACATGCTGGAGGATTTCTTAGAGGTGTTTATGGCTGAATTTTCTATAGTTCGTGATTCTTTTGAGCATTGCCTTGACAACCTTAGGCAAGTGCTAAAAGATGTGAGGAAACCAACCTTGTGCTAAATTGGGAAAAATGTCACTTCATGGTGGACGAGGGTATTGTTCTAGGCCACAAAACGTCCAAGCAAGTCATAGAGGTTGATTGGGCAAAGATCGAGATCATTTCCAATCAATTCCATGTACAAGATCCTTGCAAAGGATGCAAAGTTTGATTTCAATGAGAAGTTCCTCAAAGCTTTCGAGGAATTGAAAGCAAGGCTCACCAGGACACCTATTATTGTCACACCCGATTGGTATATTCCATTTGAACTCATGTGTGACGCTAGTGGTGTAACTATTGGAGCAGTACTTTGTCAATGACATAACAAGATTCTTCACCCTATCTACTACGCAAGCAAGACATTCAATGGCACACAAATGAATTACACTGTGGCTGAGCAAGAACTGCTTGTTATTGTCTATGCTTTTGAAAAGTTCTGGGCCTATTTTTTCTTCTCCAAAGTGATAGTCTACACTGATCATGCTACTCTCCGCTACCTTATGGCCAAGAAGGATGCTAAATCGAGATTGATTAGGTGGGTTCTTTTGTTAGAAGAGTTTGACTTTGAAGTCAAAGACCGAAAAGGAATAGAGAATCACGTTGCGGATCACTTATCTAGGCTTGAAGAGGCAGGGTAACCAAAAGGAACTCTTGAAATTAATGATGCATTCCCAGATGAACATATATTGGCATTGTCTAGCACCTTCACTCTATGGTATGCCGACATCGCTAACTTCTTGTTTAGCGAGCATATCCACGATGAATTGGACGCTTATCAAAAGAAAACATTCTTGTGGGAGTGCAGGCAATACTATTGGGAGGAACCCTTTATGTTCCGGATTTTTGCCGACAACATCATTCGGCGTTGTGTTCCGGAAGATGAGGTAATTGAAATTCTCAAAGCATGTCATGACTCCCCAGTTGGGGGCCACCACGGTGGAAATCATACTGCGGCAAAAGTGCTTGAATGTGGATATTATTGGCCATCGATCTACCAAGAGGAAAACCGATTGGTCAAGTCATGTGATCAATGTCAAAGACAAGGGTCAATTTCTAGAAGGCATTAGATGCCTATGAACTTTGTGATGGAGGTCGATATCTTTGATGTGTGGGTGATAGATTTCATGGGTCCCTTCGTAAGCTCTTACGACATGACATATATCTTGGTGGTAGTTGATTATGTCTCCAAATGGGTCGAGGCAATTGCCTAGCCAAACAATGTGGTTAGGAGTGTAATCGCCTTCTTGAAGAAGAACATATTTACACGATTTGGAACCCCAAGGGCCATCCTTAGTGATGGTGGTTCTCGCTTTTGCTACAAAGCTTTTGCCGGGTTTCTTGAAAAATACAGAGTTAAGAACAAGGTTGCCACCCCTTATCATCCTCGGTCGAGCGGTCAAGTTGAAGTTTCTAACCGGGAGATCAAACACATTCTAGAAAAAAGGTTGATGCAAACAGGACCGACTGGTCAAGGAAGCTAGATGACGCATTGTGGGCATATCGCACAGCATTTAAGACTCCCATTGGCACTTCACCATACCAGTTGCTTTTTGGTAAGGCGTGCCACTTGCCAGTGGAGCTTGAACACAAAACTATGTGGGCATTGAAAAAGTTAAATCTTGATTGGGCCGAAGCTGCTAGCAGAGGAAAATGGTCTTTGCACGTAGCACTATTGAGCTTCCGGTAGTCCATACAAACACTCCATCTGGTCACCGGCCTCGTTGGGATGAGTTAATTTTTGTCATTTTGAATCACGGCCAGGCCTTCTTTCTTTGGCACATACTACACCAGACTCACCCAAGGACTATCGGCAATGGGTTAGACAACCCTGACATCCAACTATTTTATGATTTATTTATTCACCAGCTCTTGCATGGAAGGGTTCAACCTTCTTTGTTGCTCCACGCTAGGTTTTTTCTCTCGATCCAATTGTATTTTGTGCTCACAAATTCCGGTAAGAATCCTTCGGATATCTGCTATAGTCCACCCAATGGCCTATCTATGCTCCCTCAAGGTGTTCAATAAGTGTTCAACCCGCACCTCAATAAACAATGAAGAAATAACTACAGGTAGAGTTTCATTAGACCCAAGAAATTTATACCTTAAGTGCAGTGGAAGTGGCTTGAGCTCAAGTTGTGGTGGCTCGATAATTGAAGGCTTAGCGGGAGGGGTTACTCTATTCTCTAAGTCAAGAGAAAGCTCCATTGGTTCATAAGTGTAGGACCCAAGACCTTGAAATGCATTCACCGATTCCATGTATCCTTCCATGCCTTTACCATAACAATTTATCAAAATAACTTCCAATTCCTCACCAAGGCATTCCTCTTCCATATTCACGTCGACTGCATCCTCTACCGCATCAACAACTTCAATGACTGAGATACTTTCGTATGCATGTGGCAATTTCATACCCTTAATCGCGTGAAAGGTAACCTTTTCGTCCTTAGCTCAAAACTTGATCTCATTTCGTTTTGAATCCATGATTGCTCTCCCGGTAGCAAGGAATGGTCTCCCCAAGATGATAGGGATTTATTTATCAATAACAAAATCGAGGATTTCAAAGTCGGTAGGGAGGAGAAACTTCTGCACTTTCACAAGAACATCATCAACAATTTCCACCGGTCGCTTTATTGAACGGTCGGCCATTTGCAACCTCATACTTGTAGGCCTAGGCATACCTAATCCTGCTTGCATGTAAATAGCAAGGGGCATTATGTTGATTCTAGCCCTAATTTCACAAAGGGCTAGTGCAAAATCACGCAACCCAATGGTGCATGGAATGGTGAAGGTTCTCGAGTCCTCTTTCTTTTGGATGGTGGTTGTTGAAATGACGGAACTAACCCGGTGAGTCACATTCACCACTTAATTCTTCGTGGTTCTCTTTTTAGTGATCAAATCCTTCATGTACTTATCAAAACCTGGCATCTCTTGAAATGCTTCCACAAATGAAATGTTCATCGATAATTGCTTGAGAATGTCATAAAACTTCTCGTGTTTGCTATCATCAACCTTCCTAGAATATCTTTGAGGGAAAGGAGGAGGAGGCCTAGGAATAAGTCCTAGAGCTTCAACCACTTGTTCATTCTCTCGTTGAAATATTTTCCCACTTCGAGTAGTGATGGCCATACAATGAGAAGTCGGACCACTCCCACTACCTTTTGGGATTGCAATTGTGTCACTTGGGAGTGTGCCTTTCTGCTTCGGATTTTGCTCTCTTGAGAGGTCTCTCATTTTGTATCTCCAATTTATGAATAGATGCGGTGTGAGAACCCACAAGCTCGGTCATATTCTTCATTGAAGTGTTAGATCTTTCTTTATTTTGCAATACTCGTTCAACCATGTTTTACAACTTCGACTCGCTTGAAGAACTTTCCTTCCAATGCGGAGAGTTATAATCTTGTCCCTTTGGCGGAGCATAGGGGTTTGAACTCCAATTTGAAAAATTATTATTGTGGTTGCTCCCATTTCCATGATTTGAACTACCTTGATCTTTCCACCACTGTTGGTTGCCTTACCCTTGCGGGTTTGACCTCCGTTGGTTTTGTTGCCCAGAACATTGGCAGGGTTGTCTTTGATATCCTCATTGAGAGTTGTTTTCATAATTTTCTTCTTCATAATCCTCATTTGATATGGGTTTCACATCTTCAACAACATTCACTTTTTTTGTTTGGCTTTCAGTGAGCATTTTTGTCAACACATTGATGTTGGTGGCAAGCCCGGCATTTGCTTCATCTCTTTCTTGGTTCTCCCTAATCATGTTGGTCAAGGAAGGAGTACCATATGCAATTACACCTGTGGTGTCTTCCGAGTGCCAAGCTTGGTTATGTTCTGCCATCTTGTCAATGATTTGTGTGACCCTTGCACATGTTTTATCCACAAAGAATCCATCCGCTGCATTTTTGGCTATGGATTGGTTGATAGGATCCAAGCCCATCTAAAACTTCTCCAACAAAATACTATCTGGAAAACCATGATTCGGTAACTGTATCAAGTATATCTTGAATCTATCCCGTGTTTCATATAGATTCTCTCCTGGTAATTGCTTGAAGAAGAAAACTGTATCCCAAACCTCGGACTTCTTGCTTTACGGAAACCATTTTGATAGGAAAGCTCAGACAAGTTCTGGCCAAGTATGGATGGAATTATGAGGTAGATTTCGGATCCACTACCTTGCCTCTACAGCTAGAGAGTACTTGACCACCCTCAACCTTAGGGTATCATCTGAGACATGATTATCCTTGTGCATCGCACACACACCCAAAATACTTTTAAGATGGTGTGTCGGATCATCATCTGTGGAATTTCATAAAAACCCCTTTGCCTTGAGCATTAGGATTAGATTGTGTTCCACTTTTGAAGGTGGCAGCATTAACTCTTGGAGGGACAATAGCATTTGTATCCTCAATATACTCATATATATCCATAAAAATATTCCCTTCTTTCCGCTCAGCTATGTTAACTTAATAACACCAAGCAAAGCAAGCAAAGTTTGATGGAATAGAAGAAGGCGTAAAGTAAAGAACACACTATTTAGTAATTTCAAAACCGTATTCCCCGGCAATGGCGCCCAAATTTGATACTCTCAAATTACACCTAAGTAAATGGTGTAAGGTGGTCAATGTGAAATATAATAACCCAACTAGCTTGGGGTCGATTCCCATAGGGAATAGGTATAAAACATTACTTGAGTAGTGTAAAAATTGACTTACGTCGTAATCCTACTCCGTTAGTTTTAAAAGAGAGTGTTGTGATTGTGAATTATCAGGAAAACTATTTTGTTACGAGAATGTAATTAATTCAATTAAGGAAACCAAGGTTGTGTTCCCATCAATGGAATATAATATTATCGGTGTTAATATGATATATTTCTAATGGAAGGTCCTTTGATATGCAAATGGTTCCGAAATGACTACCCAATATTTTCCAATAATTAGGTAGTATTTTCTCTTTATGATTTTCCCAAATATAAAAGAGTTACAGTTAAGAACAAAAACTATTTCCCAAATAGAACCCACTTATTCCTAAGCGATTCTATTAAACAAGATTTAAAGTCTTGAGTTTTTGCTATTCAATTCTACCAAACCCTAACCCATATTCCAAGTAAAGATAGAGTAAAATTGAATTAGTCAATGTTTGCAACCATCAACAATAAATTAAGTGCGAGAAATGAATAGATATCAACCATCCATTATATATATATATATATATATATATATATTCAATGGTAAACAACCATTAACATTACACCCATTTAAGATCCACAACCTTAGTATTGAAAACTAGCTACTCATACTAGAATCCAAGAACAAAGCAATAAATATAGTCACAAAGATTACAACGATGACAAAATTCTCTCTTCCAAAGTTTCCAAAATAATAGTGTATTCAGTGCTCTAAGTGTAGCCTCTTTTTTAAACAAGATGTCCCACAAAACCCCTAGTTATTCTATTTATAATGGGCTAAAAGTCGGGGTCAAAAAGTGACAAAAATACCCTGCACATCAAGTCTGTGACAGCAAAATGGGTCGCAGACAGCTTTCGCGGTCCACATATCTTCACTTTCCGTCGCAGAGTTGGTTGCCCGGATCTCCAGTGTTCCGTCACATTTCTGCTATGCGGGCGCATATCCATTTCGCGACTGCATGTCGTACTTTAGAATCATCTTCTCATAAACTCTTTTTGCATTTGTGCGATCATTATGCGATCCGCACAAGAGTTATGCGACCGTATAATGGTTCGTACAATCCACTCTCACAACTGGGTTGGACTGCTTCACTCTGCGGTTGGTCTGCGGACCGCACATCATTTATGCGGTCTCAAACCTGCCGCATTTGTGCTCTTCTAATGATTTTTGTCATCTTTTCCATGTTCTTGGCTCTTCAAGTCTGCTTGTCTGCAAAACCCCAAAACTACGTTAGGAATGACTTACAATGCTTTAAAAAGCGAGCTACAGTCTATGTAATTAGTATCAAAAATGATGAAATTCTATGGCATATCAAGGTTATGGACTGTCTCTATTATTGCATAAGGCTAAGCATTGCCTTCCTTTGCATGCGACTAAGCACTGTCTCCATCATATTGCATAAGGCTAAACGTTGCCTTTTCTTGCATGAGACTAAGCATTGTCTCCATTACATGAGGCTAAGCATTGCCTTAATTATTGCATAAGGCTAAACACTACCTTCCTCTGCATAGGTCTAAACACTACCCTCATCATATAAAAGGCTAAACACTGCCATGTCTCGTTCTAACATACGACTAAGCGTCACTTGTTCCCTCCATCAAATGATTGATATCACAGCATCTTTGCATTTCACGGGCTGAAACATCCCCACTTTCATAAGAACATCATCAACAATATCCACCGGTCGCTTGCCATTTGCAACCTTATACTTGTAGGCCTAGGCATACCTAATCATGCTTTCTTATAAATAGTACGGGGCATTAAGTTGATGCTAGCCCCATTATCACAAAGGGCTCATGCAAAATCGCGCAACCCAATAGTGCATGGAATGGTGAAGGCTTTCGGGTCCTCTTTCTTTTGGACAGTGGTTGTTGCAAGGATGGACCTAACCCGGTGAGTCATATTCACCACTTCATTATTGGTGGTTCTCTTTTTAGTTATCAAATCCTTCAAGTGCTTAGTAAAACCCGGCATCTCTTTAAATTCTTCCACAAATGGAATGTTTACTGATAATTGCTTGATAATGTCATAAAACTTATTGAGTTTGCTATCATCAACCTTCCTAGCAAGTCTTTGAGGGAAAGGAGGAGGAGGCCTATGAGTTGGTGCTAGAGGTTTTGGTGCCTCTAATACCTTTTTCTTAACCTCTTCATGGTTCACTTCTTGATTTTTCACCTTCTTCTGGAGTCTTCCAACTTCAACAACAATTGGCACCTCAACTTGTGCCTCGACTTTATGTTAAGAATCTTCCACTTCGACCACTTGTTCATTCTCTCCTTGAAGTATTTTCCCACTTCGAGTTATGATGGACATACAATGAGAAGTCAAACCTCCCACTACCTTTTGGGTTTGCAATTGTGTCAATTGGGAGCGTTCCTTTCTGCTTCGGATTTTGCGCTATTGAGAGGTCTCTTATTTGGATCTCCAATTTTTGAATAGATGCAGTGTGAGAACCCTTAAGCTCGGTCATATTCTTCATTGAAGTCTCAGATCTTTCTTGATTTTTCAATACTCGTTCAACCATGTTTTCCAACTTGGACTCACTTGAAAAACTTTCCTTCCGATGCGAAGAGTTAGAATATTGTCCCTTTGGTGGAGCATAGGGGTTTGAACTACCTTGGTCGTTTTGCCACTGTTGGTTGCCTTGCCCTTGCGGGTTAGACCTCTATTGGTTTTTTTGCCCTAAACCTTGGTAGGGTTGTCTTTGATATCCTCATTGAGATTTGTTTTCATAATTTGCTTCTTCGTAATCCTCATTTGACATGGGTTGCACATCTTCCACAACATTCACCTTTTTGCTTTGTCTTTCAGTGAGAATTTTCGTCAACACATTGATGTTGGTGGCAAGCCCGACAATTACTTCATCTCTTTCTTGGTTCTCCTTAATCATGTTGGTCAAGGAAGGAGTACCATATGCAATTCCATCCGTGGTGTCTTTCGAGTGCCGAGCTTGGTTATTTTTTGCCATCTTGTCAAGGATTTGTGTGACCCCTGCAAATATTTTCTCCACAAAGGATCCATCCGCTGCATTTTTGGCTATGGATTGGTTCATAGGATTCAAGCTCATGTAAAACTTCTCCAACAAAATATTATCCGGAAAACCATGATTCGGCCACCGTATCAAATATAACTTGAATCTATCCCACTCTTCATGTAGATGCTCTTCCGGTAATTGCTTGAAGAAGAAAATTTTATCCCGGTGCTCGGACTTCTTGCTTTGCGGAAACCATTTTGCTAGGAATCTCGGACGAATTCAGGCCAAGTATGGATGGAATTAGGAGGTGGATTTTTGATCCACTATCTTGCCTCTCCAGCTAGAGAGTACTTGACCACCCTCAACCTTAGGGTATCATCTGAGACATGATTCTGCTTGTGCATCGCGCACACACCCAAAATATTTCTGAGATGTTGTGTCGGATCATCATCTATGAAATTTCGGAAAACGCCTCTGCCCTGAGCATTAGGATTAGACCGTGCTCCACATTAAAGGTGGCAGCATCAACTATTGGAGGGACAATATCATTTGTATCCTCAATATACTAATCTATATCCGCAAAAATATTCTCTTCTTTCGGCTCGCCCATGTTTACCTAATGACACTAACCAAAGCAAGCAAAGTGTGATGGAATAGAAGAAGACGTAAAGTAAAGAACACACTATTTAGTAATTTCAAAACCGTATTGCCCGGCAACGGCGCCAAAATTTGATACTCTCAAATTACACTTAAATAAATGGTGTAAAGCGGTCTCTCGTAATCCTACTCTGTTAGTTTAAAAAGAGAGTGTTGTGATTGTGAATTATTAGGAAAACTATTTTTTTACGATAATGTAATTAATTCAATTAAGGAAACCAAGGTTGTGTTCCCATCAATGGAATATAATATTATCAGTGTTAATATGATATATTTCTAATTGAAGGTCCTTTGATATGCAAATGGTTCCTAAATGACTACCCAATATTTCCCAATAATTACGTAGTATTGTCTCTTTATGATTTTCCCCAATATAAAATAGTTACAGTTAAGAACAATCAATATTTCCCAAATAGAACCCACTTATTCCTATGCGATTCTATTAAACAAGGTTTAAAGCCTTGAGCTTTTGCTATTCAATTCTACGAAATCCTAACCCACTTTTCCAAGTAAAGATAGAGTAAAATGGCAATAGACAATGTTTGCAACCATCAACAATAAATGAAGTATGAGAAATGAATAGATATCAACCAACGATTATATATATATATATATATATTCAATGGTAAACACCCATTTAAGGTCCACAAAGTTAGTATTTAAAACTAGCTACTCATACTAGAATCCAAGAACAAAGCAATAAATAAAGTAATAAAGCTTACAAAGATGACAAGATTCTCTCTTCAAAAGCTTCCAAAATAATGGTGTATTTAATGCTCTAAGTGTAGCCTCTTTTTCAGACAAGATGTCCCACAAAAACCCTAGTTATTCTATTTATAATGAGCTAAAGGTCTGGTCAGAAAGTGACAACAATGCCCTGCAGATCAAGTCTGAGACCACAGAATGGGTCGCAGAAAGCTTTCGCGGTCCTCATATCTTCACTTTCCTTCACAGAGTTGGTTGCCCAGATCTCCAGTGTTCCGTCACATTTCTGTAATGCGGGCGCATATCTATTTTGCGACCGCATGCCATACCGCCGAATCGTCTTCTCAGAAATGCTTTTTGCTTTTGTGCGATCATTATGCGGTACACACGAGAGTTATGTGACCGCATAATGGATCGCAGAATCCACTCTCACAACTGGGTTGGACTGCTTCACTATGCGGTTGGTCTGCGGCCCGTACATCATTTATACGGTCTCAAACCTGCCGCATTTGTGCTCTTCTACTGATTTTTGTAAGCTTTTCCATGTTCTTGTATCTTCAAGTCTGGTTGTCTACAAAACACCAAAACTACATAAGAAATGACTCACAATGCTTTAAGAAACGATCTAAAGTCTATGTACTTAGTATGAAAAATGGAGAAATTCTACGGCACATCAAGGCTAAGCACTGCCTATATTATTGCATTAGGCTAAGCACTGCCTTCCTTTGCATGAGACTAAGCATTGTCTCCATCACATTGCATGAGGCTAATGTGATGCCTCCATTATTGAATAAGGCTAGACTTTTCCTTTCCTTGGATGAGACTAAGCATTGTATCTATTACATGAGGCTAAGCATTGCCTCCACTATTGCATTAGGCTAAACGTTGCAATTCTCTGCATAGGGCTAACACTGCCCTCATCACATACAAGGCTAAGAGCTGCCTTATCTCTTTCTTGCATACGACTAAGCATCACATGTTCCTTCTATCAAATGATTGATATCGCCGCATCTTTGTATTTCATGGGCTGAAACATTGCCACATTGTACGAAGGTGTCATAGTTTGAAGTCATCATCCTCATAGCCCAATGACATCATGCCATGGCCCGAGGATCTCTCAAATTTGCATATCATTATTCAAAGGCGTCATAGTCTAAAGGCATCATCCTCATGTCCCGAGGACACTATTTCATGGCTTGCAAATACTTATCATCCGCTTCATGGCCCAGGACATCATGGTCTAAGGATATAATCCTCATTGTCCACAGACAACTCTCATGGTCCGAAGGGAGTTTGCATCATGTTTAAATTTCAGCAATAACCCTATATATTCGCGGGCATCCTGTCTACATACGAGTGCAATTCTTGCTCTGGTTTCTGTTCACAACGTTCATATCCTTCGATCATCTAAAACGTAACCAATGACCGGTAATTGATTGCTCTTTGTTCCGTAACCGCCCGATCCTATATCTCGAATAGCCGTAACAGTAAAATTCACATTCATAGCTCCACCCGAAATTATCCGTTACTGACGACACTATCCTATCCAAGAGATTCTTTTTCTAAGCACACGACCACTCTTATAAAAATTCCATCAGTTTCGTTCGTCGTTGGATCAAGAACTACACACGGCCTAATCCGGTAGCACTAGGGATATGTAGGCAACTCAAGAACCAGGGTTCGACCCCCATGTTTTAAAAAATGCATAATCCTTACTCATTTCGGACAAAATTGGTCATCATTGTCTTTACCCAATATCTCCTTCATCATTCCCGGGTAAAGATGGGAAGTTATTGATATCCAATTTTTCTCTCATTTTTTATAAAAATCATATATGCTTTCAAAATATCATTTTTGCATCATCGCCAATTTACAAGAGTCATATAAGTATTTTCTATAATTGTTCATAATATTTAAGGCTTTATAACTGATATTCTTGCATTTAAATTTTTCAGATATTTATTGACTACCCTTTCAAATTATTTTGTGATGACTTAATCATCTAAATTTATTATTTACAACGACATATATGTTCTATAACATTTTTACTTCATTTCATATATTTACTTTTGCATTTTGAGCTATTTGTACAATTTTACAATAATAGCCTATATTCTATACATAACTACATTATTTACATTGTTTATATTATAATAGCATTATTATACTTTTATAATGTTAAGCTATTACTTTCAATAAGTTTACTATGTAAGTAATAATTTAATTATTTATGAATTACTTTTGATAAATTAGTTTAATTACATTTCGCATATTTAATTTATAGCTAAATACAAACACTTAGCCCCCTTCATGTAACCCCACGGCAACCCAACCAAATGCCCCATTTTAAAATTCGGTCGCGACCCGTCACCTTTGACCCGCCTCATTTCCTATTTAATCTTGGTCGTTGATCTCAAGTGATCAACGACCCATAATAAACTTTTCCATCTCTTTATATCTTTCACCCCCAAACCCTAAAGACACTGTTCCATTTCTACCGCCTCTACTCTCTCTACTCCTCTCTTCTCTTTAGAAACCCTATCCGTCGTATCCCTAAATCCTTTCTAAATACTGCCACTTCAAGGCTCTTGTCAACTATGAAGTACTGGGGGTTTGGGGTTTCCTTGTTCTCCGGTAATCACAGGTCTTCATGAGATTTTGAGTTCCTCATTCTTTGTTTACTTTGTTCGCAACTGGTTAGTACTTTATACTCTAGTAATTTTACTTTCCTCAGATTGTGTTTATGTTATGTGCATTAGCATTACATGAATTCCTTTGAGTTTAATGTTATGCCACTTTGTGTACAACCTTGCCTGTTTTAATGTCATCTTGTTGTTTCAATTATGTTCTATTCCTAATTTTCGGATAGTTAGTAAGTTGATTCATGACTTGTTTGATGTTTATTGCATCTTGTTCGGATTTCTTGGAAACCATGTCATTGCTCAGAGTTTCTTTCTTTTTGTTGAATCCCTTTTGCATTACCTGTTGTTTCTCTGCAAATCATGTGCCAACACTGTCTAAATGCTTAGCCTAATGTACTCTTTCTTGACACTACTAACCCTTAATGCATGCCTACTGTAGATGTCCAACCTGATTGATTGGTCATTTTCATGTTTACATGTAACTAGTTACTTAAAGACTGTTGCTTATCATGAAACCATGACTTAGAATATCCTAGGGAACTAATGTATGCCCAAAACATATAGGAATGTATCTTTGCTGAGTCTTTCATGTACACCTGCAATTTCTATGAAATCAACTTGGGACTATATGAGTTCTATATGCCAATACTGTTACAATGCCTAGGCAGACTATTTGTCTATGCCTATAGGGATCACATACACTTCACTTAACTTGTCTATGTAATGACCTGACCGGTTATTACGAGGCTTTGCACTTTGCTCGATAGTTTGGGGGCACGCGTAGCTCTGTATGATGTATTATGACATGTGTGAATCGTCGGTTTAGGTTTTTAGGTTCTTCGAAATTGATTCGGAAGGATGATTCTCGACTAGGAAGCTTTAAGTTGGAAGAGTTGACCACGTTGGACTTTTTGTTAATTTGACCTCGGAACGGCGTTTTGATGGTTCTGATAGGTTCAGATGGTGATTTTGGACTTGGGCATGTGCTCGGATTTGCATTTGAATGTTTCTAGAAGGTTTTGCCAAAACTTGACAAATATTTAAAATTTAAAGGTTTGGAAAGTGCACAAGTTTGACCCAGAGTTGATTTTATTGATATCGGATTCGTATTGAAGTTCCGCGAATTATAATAGTTTCGTTATTTTATTTTGGGTTTGTGTGAAAATCATGGGTTCATTCCGGGTTGATTTGCTATGTTTCGACACAAATTATGGAAGTTAAAAAGCTCAAAGTTCATTAAGTTCGATTTGAGGTGCAATTCGTCATCTTGATGTTGTTATGCGTGATTTGAGGCCTCGAGTAGGTCTGTGTTATATTATGGGACTTGTTGGTATATTTGGCCGGGGTCCCGAGTAGCTCAGGTGAGCTTCGGACGAGGTTCAGACTATTTCTAATTCTTATTTGGTTGCTGGTTTTCTGCTGTTACCTGTTGCTCCTGGCGTTCTTCGTGATTGCGAAGATTTGGCCGCGATCACAGAAGGTGTTTTGGTCAGTGGAGCTATTTGTTCTTCACGTTCGCGCTTCTGAGGTCGCATTCGCACTATGTTAAAGAATTAATCTGTGCGGCCATAGCTATGCGTTCGCGTAGTGTTGAGCGAGGGTTGGTCAGTCTATATGGGCCCTTCACAGGCGAACACATAGTTTAAAGTGTCGCAATGTGAGTTTGTGCTTAGCGACACGTATGGTATCACTGGGCATTGCATATAAAGTACATTATTTCGGGGATTTCAGTTATTTTTCATTTTTGGAGCTATGTAGCTCGGATTGAGGCGATTCTTGAAGCAACTTTCACCATGTGGACTAGGGTAAGTGTTCTCTACTCATTTTTGATTTTATATTATGAATCTATCTTTGTGTTTTGCATTTCATTGAGGGTTCCAAAAGAGAAAAATGGGGGTTTTAGCCTAAAGTTTCATAATGCAATTTTTTGAGCTTTGAACATCGATTTGGAGTCGAATTTGAGTGAAACTAGTATGGTTGGACACGTAATTGTATGGTTTGTCGGGTTCCGAGGTGTGGGCCCGAGTTTGAATTGTTGGCCGATTTTGGGCTTTTGATTAAAGATTCAACATTTATCGATGGGTTTGTTTCCTTTGGCATTATTTGATGCATTTGAGTTGCTTATGGCTAGTTTTGAGCCGTGTGGAGGTCAGTACCCAGGAGATGGCATTTTTGGAGCATCGCTTGGCTTGCTAGGTATTGGAATTGGCTTGTTCGAGGCAATTAACACTTCTAAACTTGGTGCTGAGGGTATGAAACCCCGAATTACGTGCTATGTGATTGGTGTTGGGGTGACGCGCATGCTAGGTAACAGGCGTGTGGGCGTGCACCGTGTGAATTGTGACTCAGTTATTCCTGTGGTACTGTGTAGTTACCTGATCTTATCTGTGACCATGAAATTTCTACGTACTGGAGCTATTGAGCTGTGACCCATGATAGAAACCATGTCTAGGCTACATGCTTATC
>AWOL01S0019653.1:34203-51629 GCA_000715115.1 Nicotiana otophora
CGGGTGCACATCGTGGCCCATCGGTGTGGGTCGTGACAACTTTCATGGCATGGTGAGCCTGAGAGACTGGAGAGATTGATGACTGAGTGAGGCTGAGGGCGTGAGTGTGAGCGATATTATGGGATCGGGATACATGCCGTAGCATGTTATATTGATTATATTTATGGGATCGGGTTGCACGCCACAACGGGGTTTTACTGATTTATGATAGCCCTTGGGCTGAGGGAGCCCCTCCGGAGTCTGCACACACCCCTAGTGAGTGTGGATGATTTATATTAAGGGATGGATCTTCCCCGGACATTTATCTTTTCCGAAGCATTTATACCCGAGGATGGATCTTCCCTACGGGCTGGATTTGCTATACTCAGTACTTAGTGACTGATGGTCAGTTGATGTATATATTTCGAGATGGATCTTCCCTCGGCCGGATTGGCCATATACAGAACTGAGTGATTGAGCATGATGAGACAGTGAGATTGAGTACTCTGAGAGTGTGAGTACATGACTTCATCCCTGAGATACATTTCATTGACATGCACACACAATATAGATGCATAGAGATGTATTTTCCGCATGCTATACGGTATCACGTCATATATGACTTCTCACACATGTTGACATATGGGCATAGAGATGTATTCTACACTTGCTATCTATAAAGAAAATGAAACACCTTATTTATTGTTGAAAGGATTTTTGGAAAATAAATTGCAGTTTCCAGACTTATATTTTTGGCACTTCGGTAAACGACTTGGGTTTTCACTAATATAATAGAAAGGCATAANACTAATATACTAGAAAGGCATAACTATTTTCAGAAATCATGATTTAGCTAAGAATTCTATCTCTGAGTTACTTCTTTTATTACTTTCTTTACTTTGTTATGGACTGGTGTTGGCTATAGGTGTTGATCCGACCTTTGTTCCAACTCGTCAATACTTTCAACCTAATATTAGGTTTGTCACTTATTGAGTACATGGAGTCGGTTGTTCTCATACTACATTTCTGCACCTTGCGTGCAGATGTTGCTGTGATCGACAGGAGTTGGAATTAAAGACGTACCTGCGTTCCAGTTGTACCTGCCTTTTGTTCACGGTAGCCTTAGATTCATAAAAATTTGTTCATATACATTTCTAATAAATGATGTATTTATTTCACACCAACTTTGTAAATTCTAATCTTAGAAGCTCATGATTTGTACTACCAGTCCATAGGGAACGTATCAGTTTCAGATGTTTCTTTTATTTAATTGTCTTATTAATTTCATTGGAATTAGTTAGTTGTTAATTGGCTTACCTAGAGGGTTAGGTTAGGAGCCATCACGACTAGCTGGATTTTGGGTCCTGACAGATTGGTATCAGAGCTCTAGGTTCATAGGTTCTACAAGTCATGAGCAAGTGTCTAGAAGAGTCTTGCAGATCGGTATGATGCGGTCCATACCTATCTTCGAGAGGCTGCATGAAATTTAGGATATAATTCCCATCTTTTTTCCTTATCGTGCGACATTGATTCAACTTGAAGCGTAACTCTTTGAATTCCTTCCACGCATTCGTATGCGCATGTGAGCGCTCGGTATGAGCTGTGCATCAACGGCTTGTGAATTCATGGATGATGTGCGAGATGTGATTTATGTGTGCTAATGATGGGCCATTCTGGAGGACTTGAGGCCAGGTTTTGACTATACCTGGACCACAGATGTTTCGGTAGTGTGAGCACGTACTTTTGAATTTATAACTTCGGTAGTATCCCTATTAGTGAAATTTGTGGCTCGATGAGTGATTGGATGGCTATATGATAAGTATGATGTGACTGCGATATATGTTCAGATAGATTGAATGTGACAAGAAGAGTTTGCTTGAGATGTAAAAAGGACTATTGGGTGCTTGATTTATGTCTTGATGTGACGTATAGTCTCTAGTTATGAGCGTATTGGAATATTTTTCAAGATTGTCTAATTGTGGAACGAAGTAGATTTTTATGACTTATTGATGGGTTTAGACTCAGGAAGATTAAGTGATTTCGTATTAGTTGTGGCTGTGAAAGGGTATAAATAGATGTCAATTGAGTCTAAGCAGGTAGGTTATAACCTGCGAGGAAATCTATAGATGTGTGATTTTTATGATGTTGTATGGAGGCTTTCTTTTCTACTAGTGGGTTATATTAGTGCGATTTGAGTTTGGATCGGTTGTAATAGTTGACCTGACCGTCACGAGGATGAATTCGAGATTTCTAGATGACTTGAGGTATTAGATGGTTGGTGTTACATGAGCCTATGAAGTATTTAGTTGAATCTCACTGCGGTATTATGGTAGTAATGGGGTATGGTTATTGTAAGTTATCAGATGTTTTATTCCATGGCTTTGAGCCAAGTGGGGGAGTCTGCTATCGATGAGTTGATAGCATAGTTATGTGTTGCATTGGTTTTGGATTGAGGTATACTAGTAAATCAGTTATGACTTACAAAGGCTGCGATTGAGGATGACTTGAGTAAGGGAATTTCTGAATACGGGTTATATTACATTCTATGGGTATATGGGAATCATGGAATGATTGAGTGGTTATCCGTGAAGGATGTAGTGTGCATGGCGTAGGAATTTGCTTGGTTGCATTAAGGTGGGGTTATTTCTTTGGGTGTCGTCGTGCTAATAGGGCACAAGTCGTTTGGCCCGTTTGGGGCGGTGCAATTACGATTTGAGCAGAGTGGATGAATCTCGAGAACGGTTCTAATGGATTCATGATTTATATGAAGAAATTAAGAATTTCAGATTGGTATATGGCTAGGATCTTATATTTGCATTAGATGGTGTTGAGACTCGTGGTATTTGTATATCCTTATGGATTCTACATATCAGTATCAGGAGGTGAAGGAAAATAGTTATGGGTTCGCAGAATGTCTCTTCAGAGTGGGTATCTTGGTTGTGGTACTTTTGGTTTGCTTGAGAGAGAATTCAACGTCTTATGGGCCTTAGGGCGGTGTGGGTTTATGCTAGAGTTCGTGGGGTGAGTTTTGGTTAAGAATCATGGTGTTATCGCAAGGAGAAGTATTAATTTGAAGGCAATTTGGAAGGAACTCGGAGAAATAGGATAGCTTGGTAGTAGGTCGGATCAGCACGGTAATGGATATGATCTATTCTTTGGGTAATATGATGTGGTGAGTTTCTACAGCTGTTTTGTGGCAATGCACTTGGGTTTTGGTGACCTGCATGGCTTGGTTGCATTAGAGGGATTCAGTTGTGATGGCTTAGTTACGTGTTAATGGGTTTCGAAATGTTTTCCATATTTTCTACCACGGTTGAGATGGATATCTCCGACCGGCATGGGGAGCATGTTGAGTATTGCTATTTTCTCCTAGATAAGATCAAATGGAAGGTTCCTAGCTAACTGAGTATGTAGTTTTGCTTGTGACTTCGAGGGGATTATGAGATTCTCTTACTTTTCATATTATGGCATGATCGATGTTGTGTGTTGTGTGGGATCGAGATTTGCATATGCAAGGTCACGGGTCAGTTTTGAAGGGGAGGACATAAATTCTTAGGAAGCATGGATGGTTTCAGATGACTATGTGAGTGATATTACTACTCGGTATTCCCTGAGAAGGGTACTCATTTCAGAAGGCACATTGTGTTTTGACTTACGAATGCTTTATTGGTATTGCAGTGCTCGTCGGGTTGATCTATTGTTGATATTCAGACTTTGCTATGTGGCATGGAAGAATTATAGAGGTATTCCTCATGGGGTGATCATCTATGAGAGATTTGTTAGACATTCGGGCAGTGTAGTTGGGATCAGATATGGTGATTCATGTGTCCTATGGATTTGGAGACCGAGAATTTTTAGAAGTAGATTATTTCGTGGTTGTGGACTGTGAAGATCTGGTCAAAGCTATCCAGATGATAGTATGTGTTATTATTCAGCCATTGTGATCCTTCGGAGGCTTATTTATCTATTTGTGGATGACCAGAGTTGATTCAGGGCCCATTCATACACCCAATGACGATGTGTATTCTACACTAGGTCGAATGGGTTGACTTTGTACTGCTGTTATTGAGAGATGTGCCATTCGGTTAGAGTTGAGCTTATTCGTGTTCTGTTATGTTCTATGTATTACTTTTCTATTCTACGAGGGGTGTGATTCGTAGGTTATATGGACACTTGGTTCGGTTCTATTTGGGCCTTATAGCAGAATTGGGGGGAGATGGGTATTTGGGTGTCGCATGATTGATTCTTCATTGTTTATGTTCTTTTGTGTTTGTGTGGCATTATGTCATTTGCTTCTCCGTGGTCATGATCATGCAACTTGGGTACCTAATGTCGAGTTGCGCAAGGTTATTGATTTTGTGCAAGGCGACTTGAAGTATCTCATATGGACCGGTGTTTGGATGGGGTCGCGTATTGCGGCAGAGTTATGTTGAGATATGATCCTTTGTGTTAAATTCGTGTGTTATGGTTCTACGGTGTCTGATGGGCTTTTAGCATTGCGTTGTGGCAGTATTTGTTGAGCTTGCAGGTTCTCTCGTTTGAGTCATTTTCCATATTTGAGTACATTTGAATTATTGTGTATGGGTGCATGGATTGAACGATTTGTGGCTCTAGTTAGTATTAATATGGAATGTCAGTAGAGTAGTTGGTATTTGATAAGATGAAGTCGTCGGATCTAAGATGGGTGCTATCGGATTTGATTGCGATATATTTGGAAGGATAATATCAGAAGTCGGCTTAGAAATTGACTATAGTTATTTTTGTAGGAGAGGGAGCTCCATGACTTGTTGATCTGATGAATGGTTATGCGTTTCCACGTGTTTCTTTCATCATCGACAGTGTACAAAGGTTTTAGAACGAGGTTTTGTTTGACATGAGGTTTATTACCGGAATTGGGTTGTTTTGGGCAGCTACTGTGATTGGACATTTTTTATGAGTATTTGAGTTATGCGGTATATCATGTGATTACATCTTAGGTTATGGTTATGGCTTGATACAGCTTGTTCAGATTTATACAGTGTGTAGATGCGAGATGCAGGTCATATAAGAAATCCGGATATTGGAAATAGATTCTATGATTTATGGGCTAAGGTTGAATTAAGGATTTTTAGTTCTGTTGTGTCGTCGGGCTTATATGGATTAGGGTGATGTGGGATCACCCCGCGATATGTGCATGGTAAGGTTATACGGTGATTTGATGGCTTAAGAACAACTCTGGCACATTTAAGGAATAACATAAGTTTAAGTGGAGGAGGATGTAATGACCCGATCGATCGTTTTGAGCATTTGCACTTCGCTCGCTGTTTGGGGGCACGAGTTGCTCCATATGATGTTTTATGACTGGTAGGTTATTCGGAATTGATTTGGAAGGATGATTCTCAACTAGGAAGCTTTAAGTTGGAAGAGTTGACCAAGTTTGACTTTTTGTGAATTTGACCGCAGAACAGAGTTTTGATTCCGATAGGTCCGGATGGTGATTTTGGACTCAGGTATATTCTTGGATTTGAATTTGAATGTTTCTAGAAGGTTTCGGCACAAATTGGCAAAAATTAAAAATTTGAAGGTTTGACCGAGAGTTGACTTTGTGGATATCGGATTCGGATTGTGGTTCCGGGAATTGGAATAGCTTCGTTATGTCATTTGTGGCTTGTGTGCAAAATTTGAGTTGATTCNGGAGGTCCGTAGGTTGTTTCAGCGTTAATTGGCTAAAGTTGGAAAGTTGGAAGGTTTTGGGAAGTTTGATCGGGAGTGGACTTTTTGATATCGGGGTCAAACTCTAATTCCGGAAGTTGGAATAATTCTGTACTGTCAATTATGACTTGTGTGCAAAATTTGAGGTCAATCGAAAATGATTTGATAGGGTTCGACATCGAATGTAGATGTTAAAGGTTTATAAGTTCCTTAGGCTTGAATTGAGGTGCGATTCGTGTTTTTGATATTGTTGGATGTGCTTTAAAGCCTCGACTAAGTTCGTATCGTGTTTTAGGACTTGTTGGTATGTTTGGTTGAGGTCTCGTGGGCCTCGAGTGTAATTTAGACCATGTTCGGTGCATTTCAAATCATTGAGGAGTTGATGAATCTGGNATATAAGAAATCCGGATATTGGAAATAGATTCTATGATTTATGGGCTAAGGTTGAATTAAGGATTTTTAGTTCTGTTGTGTCGTCGGGCTTATATGGATTAGGGTGATGTGGGATCACCCCGCGATATGTGCATGGTAAGGTTATACGGTGATTTGATGGCTTAAGAACAACTCTGGCACATTTAAGGAATAACATAAGTTTAAGTGGAGGAGGATGTAATGACCCGATCGATCGTTTTGAGCATTTGCACTTCGCTCGCTGTTTGGGGGCACGAGTTGCTCCATATGATGTTTTATGACTGGTAGGTTATTCGGAATTGATTTGGAAGGATGATTCTCAACTAGGAAGCTTTAAGTTGGAAGAGTTGACCAAGTTTGACTTTTTGTGAATTTGACCGCAGAACAGAGTTTTGATTCCGATAGGTCCGGATGGTGATTTTGGACTCAGGTATATTCTTGGATTTGAATTTGAATGTTTCTAGAAGGTTTCGGCACAAATTGGCAAAAATTAAAAATTTGAAGGTTTGACCGAGAGCTGACTTTGTGGATATCGGATTCGGATTGTGGTTCCGGGAATTGGAATAGCTTCGTTATGTCATTTGGGGCTTGTGTGCAAAATTTGAGTTGATTCTGGGTTTATTTACGATGTTTCGACATGAATTATGGAAGTTGAAAAGTTCAAAGTTCATTAAGTTCGATTTGAGGTATGATTCGTCATTTTGATGTTGTTATGTGTGATTGAGGCCTCGAGTAGGTATGTGTTATGTTATGGGACTTGTTGGTATATTTGGTCAGGGTCCCGAGTGTTATTGCCTCAAGTAGGTCTGTAATGTTCTCATTCTTATTCGGTTGCTGGTTTTCTGCTATTACATATTGCTCATGGCGTTCTTCGCGATCACGAAGATTTGGCCGCGATCGCTAAAGTTGTTTTGGTTAATGGAGCTATTTGTTCTTCACGTTCGCGCTTCTAAGGTCATGTTCACACTGGGTTCACGATCGCGGAAGTATGGCAGTGTGCTTCATCATGTTCGCGATGGTTTTGCCATGAACGCGTAGTGTAAAATGTCGCAACGTGAGTTTGTGTTTCGCGAACGCGAGGCTTCTACCGCATTTGCATAGTGTATCACTGGGCATTGCATATAAAGCACTCTATTTCCGGTCTTTCGACCAATTTTTCAATTTTTGGAGATATGGAGCTCAGATTGAGGCGATTCTTGAAGCAATTTTCACCATGTGGACTGGGGGTAAGTGTTCTCTACTCATTTCGTATTTTATATCATGAATATATCTTCGTTTTCGGCATTTGATTGAGAGTTCCAAAAGAGAAAATATGGGGTTTTAGCCTAAAGTTTCATAATGAGAATTGTTGAGTTTTGAACATCGACTTGGAGTCGGATTTGAGTGAAACTAGTATGGTTGGACTCTTAATTGAATGTGTTGCCGGATTTGGTGAGCTTTTTCAGGTTCCTAGGTGCAGGCCCGGGTTGGACGTTTTGGCCAATTTTGGAGTTTTGATTAAAGATTCAACATTTATCGATGGGTTGTTTCCTATGGAATTATTTGAAGTATTGGAGTTGCTTTTGGCTAGTTTTGAGCCGTTGAGGGGTCGATACGCACGAAATGGCATTTTTGGAGCATCGCTTGGCTTGCTTGGTGGAATTGTCTTGTTCGAGATAAGTAACACTTCTAAACTGGGTGCTGAGGGTATGCAATCCCAAATTACGTGATGTATGATTGGTGTTGAGGTGACGCACATGCTAGGTGACAGGCATGTGGGCGTGTGGGCATGCACTGTGTGAATTGTGACTCCGTTACTCCTGTGGTACTATGTAGTTACCTGATCTTATCTATAACCATGAAATTTCTACGTACATGAGCTATTGAGATGTGACCCATGTTAGAAACCATGTCTAGGCTACATGCTTATCTTATTGAGACCTACTGAGGTCATTTCTGCTATTGAGTTATCTCCTTTCATTACATTACATACTCAGTCATACGCATTCATATGCATATCATATCTCAGTCTCTGATACCATCTATTAACATATCATATCATCATTTTTGGCTAGCTTCATGGCATTGTGAGCCTGAGAGACTGGAGAGATTGACGACTGAGTGAGGCCGAGGGCCTGAGTGTGAGTGATATTACGGGATCATGTTGTGCGCTGCATCATGTTATATTGATTACATTTATGTGATCGGGTTGTAAACCGCAACGGGTTGTTACTGATTTATGATAGACTTTGGGTTGTCGGAGCCCTTCCGGAGTCTCCATACACCCCTAGTGAGCATGGTTGATTTATATTGCGGGATGGATTTTCCCTAGAAATGGGTCTTTTCCGAAGCATTTATACCTGGGGATGGATCTTCCCCACGGGCTAGATTGGCCCTACTCAGTACTAAATGACTAATGGTCAGTTGATGTATATATTCCGGCATGGGTCTTTCCTGAGCAGGATTGGCCATATAAAGAACTGAGTGATTGGTCATGATGACTGGAAAGTGTGAGACAGTGAGTTTGAGTACTCTGAGAGTGTGAGTACATGAGTGCATCTCTGATATACATTGCATTGACATGCACACATGACATATAGGTATATAGATATATTTTTCTCATGTTGTACGGTATCACGTAATATATGGCTTCTCACGCATGTTGACATATGGGCATAGAGATGTTCTCTACACTTGCTATCTAGAAGAAAATGAAACACCTTATTTATTGTTGAAAGGACTTTTAGAAACAAATATTGCCGTTTCAAATTTACTCATCTTTTTGGAAACTTTGGTAAACGACTTGGGTTTTCAGTAATATACTAGAAAGGCAGAACTATTTTCAGAAATCATGATTTAGCTAAGCATTCTATCTCTGAGTTACTTCTTTTATTACTTGCTTTACATTGTTATGAATTGTCGTTGGCTATTGGTGTTGGACCCGTCCTTTGTTCCAGCTAGTCACTATTAGGTTTGTTTCTTATTGAGTACACGGGGTTGGTTGTACTCATACTACACTTCTACACCTTGCGTGCAAGTGTTGGTTGCTGATGTTGCTGGGATCGCCGGAGTTGGAATTGAAGACGTAGCTGCATTCCGGTTGTAGCTGCCTCTTGTTCATGGTAGCCTTATATTCATAAAAATTTGTTATGTACATTTGGAATAGATGATGTATTTATTTCACACCAGCTTTGTAAATTCTAATCTTAGAAGATCATGATTTGTACTACCAGTCCATGGGGAGCATATCAGTTTCAGATGTTTTCTTTTATTTAATTGTCTTATTAATTTCATTGGAATTGGTTAGTTGTTAATTGGTTTACCTAGTGGGTTGGGTTAGGTTCCATCACTACTAGTTTGATTTTGGGTCGTGATAGTCTAATACTTGTACACTATTCAAAGCATGTTTGTTATAACTGTTTTGATGTCTACTACTATACACACTTAGACAACATAACACATGCTTCGCTAAACTATAACATGTCTATAGGGCTTCAACTAATTAATCAATCAATCGCTTCTAGTGCTTTTATTGTAGTGCTTACCCATATATTATGACTGTAGGATCTTAATAAATTAATTGACTACTTTTGCTGCTTCGTTGTACTGCCACACTTAGATGACATTCCTATAGGGGTGAAGTATCATAAAATCATATTCGATTGTCAGTCATTAGAAATCATGCCTATAGGATATTGTCACCCGCCTAGGAAGCATGGTTATAAAATCAGCGTTGTTAATGTTGACCTTTCAAACAACTGTATTACCTCATCATGAAAACAATTAGAGATCATACCTTTAGCACCTGCAATACCTTTAATCTGCCAATGTGTTAGCTTAAAGTTGCAATGATGCATGTACAATACTGGAAATTAGAATCACATAGAGGCCATGTTTATAGGACTTAATGACTTAACATGTTCTAATTTGAAACTATCTACTTGCGTGAAATTTGCTGCTTACGTGTGGTGGCCAACTTGAGCCATTTTTTGACTTTGTGTGAAGTCCTATATGTTTCGAATGCGTCGTAATTTTATCATTTTGAGCATCCTATGTAGTGTCTATAATCTCCCAAATAGTAGGTCCAATGTCTCCTGGACCATAGGCATAGGACGGGTAGTGCACGCATAGGAGACAGTTTAGAATTAAATTAGAGCGCTTTAAGTAAAAACTTTAACATGTAATCAGTTAGCATGAGATGATAGTTTGTGCCCTCTGAATAATATGAGCAACCCTTACTCTAAAGGAGTTGCGAAGTATTACACGGGGTGATCCTTTATGCTAAATATCTTATCACCCCTCTCCTTTACATGTTTATTGTTCACACTTAGTCATTGAATATAGAATAATTACGTTTTACCTTGTAACCTCTAAAGACTTGTATTGACTATCTATATTGTTTAATTGTTGACCTGATTTTCTTTACAGTTGTGCACAATAGAAACTTTAAACTCCTTGCCTTCCCACACCTATATGATAACTTTGGACAATTGTGATCCGATAATCCTACATAGTGTAAACTTCGGTTGTGACCCACAGTTGTCGACCTCGATGAGTGCCTAACACCTTCTCTTTGAGGTAATTTGAGTCCTTACCCGATCTTTCATTACACAGACTAGTTAAAACAGAGAATAGTAAATGGGTTTGATAAAGAGAACCATATGATCCATTGTACGCTTTTGAATTGTAGACTTATGATTGCCGTAAACATTGGGTGATGAGAAATGGTGTTAGTTATATCAATTTGGGATTGTAGGATCACTTAGAAGTAGTAGAATGAGAACTCGGTGAAGAAAGGACCAATTACTAAGGGCTATGAGGCTTTACGCCCGGAGGGTGTTTGATAGAATTCCTAAGTGACTAAAACATTAGAATTAGTGCTAATATTGGTTCATCTTCATATATATTGACATTGATTACCGTTGAAGGAGGCAACGGACATCGTGATACGCTTAAAAGGGCCAGCGTCAAGGTATGTGAGGCTAACTCTCTTTATCACGTTATTTGATTCCATGTGGTGACTTTAGGAACTTTTTAGTACTTTATCATTCAAGAATACATTTCTTGATCTAAATTCGTTCTTTTAATATCATAGAATCATAACATTCATTTAACAGATTCAACATTAATATTTACTTGTTTTGAACGACTAAATAGTCTTTCTTATAGTGCAAATCGTCATCTATTCCCTCGTTATTGAACCATGATATTCCGAGTCCTAAAACTTGAGATACACTATTTCTTGAAATTGCCCACAAACCATGTTTTTGTTTCAAGATCTTGATTCTAGTCGGTTGGTTCTTTGTTAACTCGAAGAATCACATAATTTCTTGAAGCGTGTAACACCCCATAAATCCGGATTAGTTGTGGATGTGTTAAGTGAGAATTAATGTGACCTTCTAGACATGTGAAGTCCTATCTAGATGAGTATGGGTGGAAATAATTATTTTAAGCTCAAGACCGAGAGTGAGGTGTATAAAATTAAATAGAATGGACTAAGTTTATAGGAGGTACGTCTTATATCCTTAGTCAGTGCAAGGCCATGAAAACTCATGGCCGTAGACAGTGCAAGGCAATAAAAAGTAAGTACCACAGACAGTGCAAGGCACTGTCTAGGGCATCATCCTTAGCGCCCCAGACAATGCAAGGCACTGTAACTTTGGCGCCTTCGATGGCGCCTTGCACAATTATTTGGTCGCCCCTGACAATGCCTCGCGCATGCAAGGTTTACCCGAGCTATTTTTATTATCCTCCTCAATTTTGGGATATATTCACTTATTTAAAAGTCATACCTTGTTCCCCCACACCCCAAACAAGAAAACCTTCTCTAGAAAGGGAAGCTCTCAAAAACCTAACTTCCCCAAGGTCCCTCCATCATCCAAGATATTCGATCAAAACACCATTGTTGAGAAAGGAAACCCCAGAACTCGAATTCAAGAGGATTGAACGTCAAAAAGGTAATGCTTCTTCTCCCAAATCATTTATAGCTATGAATTTCAGAGTTTGGAGAGAATAGTAAATGGATTTGATAAAGAGAACCATTGTTGTAAGCATTTAGGTGATGAGAAATGGTGTTAGTTACATCAATTTGGGATTGTATGATCACTTGGAAGTAGTCGAATAAGAACTTGGTAAAGAAAAGACCAATTACTAAGGGCTATGAGGCTTTATGCCCAAAGGGTCTTTGATAGAATTCCTAAGTGACTAAAGCATTAGAATTGGTGCTAATATTGGTTCATCTTGATATATATTGAGGTAGATTATCGTTGAAGGAGGCAACGAACATTGTGATACGCTTAAAAGGGCTAGCATCAAGGTATGTGAGGCTAACTCTCTTTATCACGTTATTTTATTCCATATGGTGACTTTAGGATCTTTTTAGTTCTTGATCATTCAAGAACATGTTTCTTGATCTAAATTCATTCTTTTAATATCATAGAATCATAACTTTCATTAAACAGAGGCAACATCAATATTTACTTGTTTTGAACGACTAAATAGTCTTTCTTATAGTTCAAATCGTCATCTATTCACTCGTTTTTGAACCATGATATTGCGAGTCCTAAAACTTGAGATACATTATTTCTTGAAATTGCCCACAAACCACGTTTTTGTTTCAAGATCTTGATTCTAGTCAGTTGGTTCTTTGTTAACTCGAAGAATCACATGACTGTTCTAAGCGTGTAACACCCCATAAATCCATATTAGTAGTGGATGTGTTAAAGGAGTATTAATGTGACCTTCTAGACATATGAAGTCCTATCCGGATGAGTATGGGTGGAAACAATTGTTTTAAGATCAAGACCGAGAGTGAGGTGTATCAAATTATATAGAATCGACAAAGTTTTTAGGAGGTACGTTTTATAGCATTAGTTAGTGCAAGGCCATGAAAACTCACGGCCATAGATAGTGTAAGGAAATAAAAACTCATTCCCACAGATAGTGCAAGCCACTGTCCAGGGCATCATCCTCAGCGCCCTAGAGAGTGCAGGGCACTACAATTTTGGTACCTTTGATGGCGCCTTGCACAGTTATTGCGGCGCCCCTGACAATGCCTCGCGCATGCAAGGTTTACCCGAGCTATGTTTATTTTCCTCCTAAATTTTGGGACATGTTCACTTATTTAAAAGTCATACCTCGTTCCTCCACACCCCAAACACGAAAACCTACTCTAGAAAGGGAATCTCTCAATAGCCTAACTTCTCCAAGGTCCCTCCATTACCCAAGATATTCGATTGAAACACCATTGCTGAGAAAGGAAACCCTAGAACTCGAATTCAAGAGGATTGTACGTCAAAAAGGTAAATCCACTTCTCCCAAATCATTTATAACTATGAATTTATGAGTTTTGAGAGAATAGTAAATAGTTTTGATAAAGGGAACAATATGAACCATTGCATGCTTTTGGATTGTTGACTTATGATTGTTGTAAACATTTGGGTGATGAGAAATGGTGTTAGTTAAATCTATTTTGGACGGTAGGATCACATAGAAGTAGTAGAATGAGAACTTGGTGAAGAAAAGACCAATTACTAAGGGCTATGAGGCTTTACGCCCAAAGGGTGTTTAATAGATTTCCTAAGTGACTGAAACACTAGAATTAGTGCTAATATTGTTTCATCTTTATATATATTGACGTAGATTATCGTTTAAGGAGGCGAAGAACATTATGATATGCTTAAAAGGGCCAGCATCAAGGTATGTGAGGCTAACTCTCTATGTTACTAATTGCCTCACAAATATAGTTAAGCTTAGTTCCTTGAATAGTTGCAGAACTTCTATTCTCTAGATTTATAACTCGTTGATGACTTTCATTCTGAATGTTTGTGAGCTCAGTACGTATTCAATATAGACCGAGTTGGATGTACCCAAGTTTCAGTATAGCTTACTCAGTATATGATAAATAGTTGAAGTTTCAGTGTTCACAATCAGTTCAAGAATGCTTGTATCAGTCTTGTCCTATTCAGTATTTCAGTATTATGTAGCTCAGTGTGATTAAGTATTTCAGTATCATATATTGCAGTGTGATTCTCATTTCATAATTTTAAATCCCTGAATGCTGAACATCTGTATTTGGGCCTGAGGCCGCAGTTAATGCTTTATGCATCTTTGGGTCTGAGGCTGCAGTTTATGCTTTATGAATTTTTGGGCCTGAGGCCGCAGTTATGTATACATATACTTGGGTCCGAGGCTGCAGTTTGTGCATATATATATTGGGCCTGAGGCCGCAGTTTAATATTCAGATAAACAGGTTGTTCATCATTCAGAAGAGGGAGTTTTCACATCCTTACATCCTTTGTTCAGTTCAGTTATCAATTATCATTTCGGTTATCAATTATCATTTTAGTTATCATTTATGAGTTATCATTTCAGTTATTAGTTATCAGTTATCATTTCAGCTTCAGTTTCAATATTTATCATTTCATTTATCAATTGTCAATTCTCAGTTATCAGCTTAGTTTCAGGTTCAACATTTATAATTCTTTCTTTCAATTGCTTTACATACTAGTGCAACTCAAATGTACTAACGTCCTTTTTGCCGGGGCCCTGCATCTCACGATACAGGTAATGATTTACAGGTTGATGATTCAGAGCGCTAAAATTCTCATACCAGCTATTTGGTGATCCCTAGTTCTTTCGGGAAATTATCATTATCTTACAGTCTTCAGTATTTTCAGACCGACAATGATTTCAGTACTTCATTAGAGGGTTCATCGACTAGAGTAACAGTTAGACAGAGTCCCAAATTTCAGTATTAGTGTTTCCACACTTTGATTTATATCATTCTGAGTTTCAGTATATCAGCATGTGTTAGTTTATCTTCCGCATTCATTTTGTTATGATATCACATTTTTATTCAGCCAGCTATTTAGTTCACTTGATCAGATATAGTCAGGCACCGAGTATCATGTTCCAGGCCCAGGTTCAAGTATCCTAGGGAGTCTATGAAGCTGTGTCTAGTGGATATTTCTTTATATGTGTGTGCCGGCCACACATATAAATGTTTAACTACCAAGACGTTTAGGATTGTCTCATTTCTTTCTATTCTAGATAGTGCCATGAAATAACCATGATATTCCGAGTCCTAAAATATCAGATACACTATTTCTTGAAATTGCCCACAAACCACATTTTTGTTTCAAGATCTTGTTTCTAGTCGGTTGGTTCTTTGTTAACTCAAAGAATCACATGACTGCTCCAAGTGTGTAACACCCCAAAAATCCGGATTAGTTGTGGATGTATGAAATGGTTATTAATGTGACCTTCTAGACATGTGAAGTCCTATCGGGATGAGTATGGGTGGAAACAGTTGTTTTAAGATCAACACCAAGAGTGAGGTCCATAAAATTAAATAGAATCGATTAAATTTATGGGAGGTACGTATTATAGCCTTAGTCAGTGCAAGGACATGAAAAATCACAGCCATAGACAATGCCAGGCAATAAAAACTCAGTGCCACAGACAGTGCAAGGCACTGTCCAGGGCATCATCCTCTAATTGTGCCTTGCACAGTTCTTTCGACGCCCCTGATAATGCCTCGCGCATGCGAGATTTAACCGAACTATTTTTATTTTTCTCCTCAATTGTAGGACGTGTTCACTTATTTAAAAGCCCTACCTCATTCCCCCACACCCCAAACACAAAAACCTACTCTAGAAAGGGAAGCTCTCAAGAACCTGACTTCCCCAAGGTCTCTCCATCATCCAAGATATTCGATCAAAACACCGTTGTTGAGACAGGAAATGCTATAACTCAAATTCAAGAGGAACTTCAAAAAGGTAATTCTTCTACTTCCAAATCATTTATAGCTATGAATTAATGTGTTTTGAGAGAATAGTAAATGGGTTTGATAAAGCAAACCATATGAACTATGGTATGCTTTCGGATTGTTGACTTAAGATTATTGTAAACATTTAGGTGATGAGAATTGGCATTAGTTACATCGATTTGGGATTGTAGGATCGCTTAGAAGTAGTAGAATGAGAACTTGGTGAAGAAAAGACCAAATATTAATGGTTGTGAGGCTTTACGCCCAAAGGGTGTTTGATAGAATTCCTAAGTGATCAAAACATGAGCATTAGTGCTAATATTTGTTCATCTTGATATATATTGACGTAGATTATCGTTGAATGATATGACGAACATTGTGATATGCTTAAAAGGTCCAGCATCAAGATATGTGAGGCTAACTCTCTATGTTAGGGAATGTTAATAAGTCTCCCTTCAATATGTTTCCTTTACGACGTTACTAATTGCCTCAAAATAATAGTTAAGCCTAGTTCAATGAATAGTTGCAGAACTTCTATTCTATAGATTCATAACTCATTCATTATATTCAATCTGAATGTTTGTGAGCTCAGTGCGTATTCAATATAGACTTTAGTTTGATGTACTCGAGTCTCAGTATAACTTACTTGGCATGTCATAAATAGTTAACGTTTCAGTGTTCATAATCAGTTCAAGAATACATGTCTTAATGTGATTCAGTATTTTAGTATCATGTATTGCAGTGTGATTCTCATTTCATGATTTTAAAATCATGAATGTTGAACACCTGTATTTGGGCTTGTGGCTGCAGTTAATGCTTTATGCATCTTTGAGCCTGAGGCCGCAATTTATGCTTATGAATTTTTGGGCCTGAGGCCGCAGTTACGTATATATAGACTTGGGCATGAGGCCGCAGTTTGTGCATATATATATATTGGGCCTGAGGCCGCAGTTTAATATTCAGATAAATAGGATGTTCATCATTCAAAAGAGGGAGTGTTCATATCGTTACTTCCTTTGTTCAGTTCAGTTATCAGTTATCTGTAATCATTTATTATTTAAGTTATAAGTTATCAGTTATAATTTCAGTTATTAGTTATCAGTTATCATTTCAGCTTCAGTTTCAATAGTTATCATTTCAATTATCAACTATTAATTCTCAGTTATCAACTTTCAGTTTCAGCATTTATAATTCTTTCTTTCAGTTGCTTTACATACCAGAACAATTCAAATGTACGTACGTCCCTTTTGCCCGAGACCTGCATCTCCCGATGCAGGTAATAATTTACAGGTTGATGATTCAGACCGCTAGGATTCTCTTAGCAGTTATTTGGTGATCCCCAGTTCTTTCGAGGCATTATGATTACCTTATAGTCTTCAGTATTTTCAGACACTCAGTGTTTTTAGTACTTCATTAGAGGCTTCATAGACTAGAGTAACAGTTAGACAGAGTCTCAAGTTTTTCATGTTAAACAATGTTGACTACAAATATGTTCAGACTTGTATTAGTGTTTCNGCAGTTATTTGGTGATCCCCAGTTCTTTCGAGGCATTATGATTACCTTATAGTCTTCAGTATTTTCAGACACTCAGTGTTTT
>AWOL01S0019654.1:0-20471 GCA_000715115.1 Nicotiana otophora
TTACGCTCCTTTCAACTATTTGAAGTCTTGAATAACTTCCTACGAGGTATTATGACTTATGTGTAAACTGATCGAGGCTGAACCTGCACCACTATAGAGTTGCAAGGATGGTCGATATAGTTTTACCCAACGAGGTCGGGATCGATTTCCACAGGGAGTTAATTTGGTTTAGAGTTGGGTATCTAACTAATCTAGATGTGCATATTTTTCCTAATTGCACTTCCAAACATTGTTGCGATTGATTCTATTCTAATTTTGTACTATTGTATACTAAATGTAAGCTAAGTACAATATTTTTGGTGAAATTTTTCAAGTGTTAAAAGGCACTAGGGAAGTGACTTCCGCCTAGTTGAGTATCTAATGGGTATCAAGAATCTAGAACAAGCTTGTTATGATTGGGGTCGTGATATAACCATCACACATAAGTTCTCACTCTATACCTCTCGGCAGTTTGAGTGACTTTGCCCTATTTGGCTTTCTCAAGCCCAAATGGGTGTTCGTACAATACAAGTAAAATTGGCTCAAGTCGGGTATTACTATCTCTAGGTTTAACCCTTTTATTGGATCTATCAATCTCTTGAGTTCACCCCAATTCCTTGTTAGCCTAGTTTCCCTAGACTTAGTCCCTCTTTCTCAATAAAAGCCTAAGTCATAAAGGCATGAGTCAGTGTTTGCAACCACTAATTCTATAATTTTAGCATGAATTAGGCTAAATATCACTAACCCATAAACAATTAAGCTCTAAAATTCAAGACCCATTAAATACTCACACTAGGGTTGGCTCACAACTCTAGCTATGGGGTCTAGCTACTCATAATAATAACAGGAAATAAAGCTAAAGATGAAATATAAGCCATAATATTAAAGTACAAAATAAAAATATAAAGTTTGAAGGTAAATCTACTGTTCACGTGCTCTGCTAAACAAAACTTAACCTAAAAATGTCAAAAAGGTCTATTTATACACAGTTGAAATTTTCGGACAAAATGCCCCTGCGGAGGATTTGCGGACGCGTAATTATGACCGCGTATGCGCTTGAGCTTTCGTGTCCGTGTAATAATGAGCGCGGTCTGCATTTCTTCAATACTGGGCTTAGTTTTGCGGATCACGTAATTTCAACTGCGTCTGCGTGTGCTTCCATCGCGGCCGCGTAATTTGGACGCGGACCACATTCTTTAGTTAAGCCCGACTTGCAGGGTCTTTGAACCTCGAACCACGCTCTCAGCGAAAATCCCCTCGCGGCCGCGCCAAAGATTTCGCGGCCACACTTTTCCAACGCGGTCAACGGTGATTTTAGTACTTATAGCAGCTTCTTTGAATTTACTTTCGCGGACCGCGTAATAGTGACTGCCTCAGCAGTGGTCCTTACGCGGCCGCGCTTTTTTGCCGCTCTCAGCGCTCCAGTCCCCGCCTTGGATTCGTGCAAGTTTGACTCCTTTATGAGTTGATTATAGCTTCTTTGCCTCATTTTGACCAATCCCTGCAAGCTAGCACATTAAGTTAGTTTTCGGGAATACCTTTACATATTGTGATCCAAAACCTAAGCAAAAGAGAGCAAATAATAGGCTAAATCCCTAGTTATCAACTCCCCCAAACTTAAGTTTTTGTTTGTCCTTAAGCAAACAAGGTAATTCCCACCTCCACAAGAAAAATAAATGAAAATTGCAGTTGTCCTAAGGTGACTTCATCCAGCATCAATTGGGACTAACGATTACCCTCAACACAGATGCATTATTAACAACATCATGCTATGACTGTTTGAGTTCCATAGTTCTAATGTGACACAAAAGCATCAAGAGTTGACTCAATTTATCAAGGAAGCTCGCTCACTCACGTAGGTCATTGTGGATCCCAAACTCCTCCTCCCCTACTCTCCATGAGCAAATCTCACTTTATAGAATGTGACACTCAAAACAAGGATTGTAAAGAAGTGCGCTCATTGCTCTCAAAAGAATGCCACAAGTCCGGCTCTAAGTACCATAAGCTTTCCCCTTATGTAAATCACCACTAATGTAAGCTCACTCAACTTGATATCATATAGGGCTTTAGCGAGATGTAATGAAGGCTTTTTGGATCAAGGTAGTACATAATGAACTATGATGCTTTCATCTTTCCTTAAGCACTCCATTTTCTCATTTCGGTTCATACTTTCTTGACTCTTTGAGTCATTTTCTTCTTCCTAAGGGGAACTAGAGAGACACATTGTCACTCTTGCTTGTTCATGACAATCATTTTTCTCCTTTTCTCATCATTCCATGCTTTTCAACATTGTTTTCTTTGAATTCCTTAAACCTTTCTTTTGACATATTTCTTCTTAACTCTTCATCCTTTCCTTTGCCTTTCCTTTTCATCAATTCATTTTGTTCTTTGTGCCTTTCATCACTTTGAAATTCCTCGTCTCTCCCCCAAACTTATATTTTTGCTAATTGCTCATCATGAATGCTAAGGAAAGATTGAGTGCTAAGAGAGGGTCATTATAAAACAGATGAAGGCTTGTAATATAGATATTGAATGAAAAAGGTTTAAGCTCAAAAGGGTTGACTAGAGATATCATATTGGTAGGCTACGGAAGCTTTCATAGTTCAAATGGGACCAAGGAGAGCCTACAATCACTTCTTAAGTCGAGCTACACTTAGAATTTTGCCTAGAAAGACATTCAGGCTAAGTTCTAGACTTGTTGGCATGGGACTTGGACTTGCAATTTAATACCTCACCTCTCAAGATACTAGATTGTTAAAGAAAATAGAGTCAAGGGCTCACAACAACCCTAGCTAAGATTGAACATCACAGATGGCTCACAAAAACCACTTGATGATAGTTTTAGTCAACTCAAGAGTCTAAAGGTCACAACTAGAGCTAATCTCGCCAACAAACTTGTCTCTAACCATGAGGTCCAAGGTAAATGTGTTAGTGCTAAGTGAATCCTAGTTGAGATACTTTTATTCATTACTACTATATATCAAAACAAAAATAAAAACATACTCAATCCCTTAAGAAAGTTGTCACACCATCCATCGTTGGGAAGAGCCACCCGGTTCACACAACATCCACCTTTGGAAAGAATCGTGGCATTAAGAAAACCAAAGGCTTATTGATACAGAAATGTAAAAAGAGGCTACAAACTCAAAAAGAATCTACTAAAGGAAATAAGAAGCTAAGGTATTAAGGAAAATTAAAAAGAAGTTATAAAGTAAAATACTGAAAGTAAAATGAATATGTACAATAGGGGAGTGAAATTAATATAAACAAAATGGGGATGAATATATACATGGAATAGGGATGAATTATTACATGCCAGTCATCAAATCATAACATTATCCTCAATGCTAAAAGAAAAAATAAGATTAGGGAAGGGATAGAGAGTAAAGAAAACTCCCTATGTGGCCTCTGTCGGCATGGGGTCATCAACTCCCTCCGGGTCCTCCAACTGTATCTCCAGGTCCTCTGACTATGGCACCACAAATCCTCTCATCGGCTCTCTGTCAGCCTCCTGCTCTGATGCCTGTGTTTTCTGTGCTACAGGGGAATTCTCCTCCATAAGAAGGTCTAGTGGAATATCTCCGGTAGAAGTGAACTTCTCTACCTCCTTCTTCAGCAGCTCCACTGACTCTTTTGAAGCTTGAGTTTTCCTTATCTTTTTTACCTGCTTGCCCTACTCCTTGATCACCTTCCCATGAGTATCTAATGTCTCCAAGATTTTCTTTTGGTTGTCCAGGAGCTTCTTCTGGTCGTACAGAAGCTCCTTCAATGAATCCTCCACTGATGGAGGTACCTAAAGCTGTGTTGGGGCTGCCTGTGCTGCGACTGCACTGGATAAGACAGACTGCTTTAATGTAGTTGGCTGCAACCAGTTGTTGATGCTTGATAGCATCTGAGAGACCCGCAGTGAAGTCTCAGGATATGAAAAATATGAGGGCACAGATAATGGGGCAGAGACAGATGGCCCGAATGAGGGAGGTGGCATAGCAGCTGAAGAACCCTCCGCTGTAGAAGGCTGGAAACCAGTGTCCACTACCCTTGGCTCTTCAGACTGGCCAGTGGAGGTAGTGGCTTTGCCTTTGGACTTCAGGTTGTCTGCTCCTTGAAGGTTATACCATGAGAAGGGCCTTTTCGGCTTCACCTTCGTGTCAAAGTGTCTCCCGTCAACCCCCTGGTCCTCTAGGTACATAGTGATGAAATTGGGGTAAGGGTAGGAACTTTCCTCCTCCCCGGTTGCCTTAGATATGTTTTGGGCCATGAGGTTCCCTGCATTTATTGGGTACCCCGCCATGATGGACTCTATGAGGATCGCCCGGGAGAGTGGAATATCACTGTCTTGCTGGCACGGATGAAGGCGGCTGCAGATGAAGGTGCGCCACCCTTTGGCCTCAAAGTTAAGGGTGTTTCAGGCAATTGAGACTCCCGGTGTAAGCCAAGGCGGTGTTGTCCCTGGGGTGACTATCACCTCTGCAATCCATGGATGGTCTACCTTATCTAATGCCACCTTCTTAAAGTACAGGGATTCGTACACACAATCGAACCCGGCGTATGTGTTCAGTGTATTGCCATCAAATATGATCTTCCGATTCCGTAACTTAGTCACACAAATGCCCTTTTTTATGCGGGCGACATTGGTGTAGAATTCCTTGACTAGGTACTCATTTACTTCTGGCAACTTTCTAGTAAAGAATTTCCACCCCACCCTTTCATCAAATTGTCTCTTCACGTTCGGGTTGTGAGGGAGAAGGTCTCTTTCTATGAAATGTCGCTCAAGGGTGAGCAACCTTTGTGGCCACTATTCCCAGAATTTGTGGTAAGCCTTCTCACTCACGAACCTATCTTGCCACGCTACCGGCTTCCTTGATCTAATCAAACCTCCAACCCGGGTATCCCCACCTCTCCCGTCATCCGGGACATCCTCTTCATCATAAATATTAATTGGAGCCGCTTTTGAGGCCAGAGTTGCAACAGGTGGGGTAGATGGTGCCGAAGTCTCAATACTTCCTCCTGAGCCATCAGACGACCCAGACAAGGAGGTAGATTCATTGACGAGGCAGTAGGGCTGTGATTGTACCTCTTGTTAGGGTTGTGCATCTTCCCCTTCAGAAATCTCCCGGGAGGGGACATATTCACTAGTCTCAAAAGAGTCGGGAGTGGGTCTTCTAAGGGTTTGCTTCTTGCCAATGACCCTTTTAGGTGCTAAGGGTGCAGTCTTTTTCCCTCTGCCCCGGCATCGGGAGGATTCTCCCCTCTCTTGTGATTTCTCAAGACCGCCATGAGATCGCACCATTATCTGCATAGATAATCAGTGAAAGCTCATTATTATTGTGGTTCAATGAATCAACGAAGGAAAACAAATGAGATGATCACATTGTTTCTCAAAGTAGGGGTCCGCTGACAGCGTAAAAGGGAGCGCGGCCACGAAAGGGTAAGCCAGGTCCGTGAAAGAGTTGGGACCAGACTACCAGTTCTCTGAACATTGGTTACCGCTGACCGCAAAATAATGGGCGCGGCCGCAAAACAACAGACACGGACCGCGTAAAAATGAACGTGGCCGCGAAATCAATTGGTTAATTCTCTGAAGTTCATGAACTCGGTCCGCGAAATTATGGACGCGGCCACATAAAGTCAACCGCTGACAGTAGAAAAATCACCGCGTCTGTGAAAATATAGGCCTACCCAATTTGCACAAAAGCATGAATGCGGACCGAATAATTTGGATCGCGGTCCGCGAAATTCAAATCATACTAGCATTGATGAATTATTTAAGACCTAGGGTTTTACTTAGTGCAAACATTTAGGCAATTAACAGGCATAGTGAACAACCCTACCCCCATTAGGCATTAAACATTACCCACATACAATTTTAGCATCAATCAAGTATCATTTTGAAATCATGACATGTGTTAAACCCTAAAAAAAGAAAAAGTAAAACTAGAAGAAAAGAAAATCAAAAGATGAAATTAATGTAAAGATTTGAGCATACCAGATGTGGATTTGTAATAGGAAATTACTTCTTGATTAATGAGATATGAAATTGAAAATGTAAGAAGGGGAAGATGAATATTGGTCTATTTTGCTAAGAGCGTGGGGTTCAAAAAGTGTAAACGTCCCAAGGACTTTCTATGTATACCAACCCCAAAGGTCCCACTGACTTACTTGAGCGTGGTCCGCATAATTCCACCGACTTACTTGAACGCGGACCGCGAAATTACGAACGCGGACGCGAATACAACTTTAGAGAGTTGATATTCTGGACTTTTAAAGTCCGTCCGTTGACAATTTGCGCCCCAGCGAAAGTCTCTCGCTAACCACAAAAGCGCGGCTCGCGCAATTCCCCACACTTAGGAAAATTTTCCAGCAACAGTCATGTACTGTACAAATAATTTCAACACAAAGCTCATAACTAGTTAGTTCAAAATAAAGCCTGATCTAAGACGAAAATCAAAAAAGAAAGAAAAACACATGGGTTGCCTCCCAAGAAGCGCTTGATTTAATGTCGTGACACGACGCATGTTACCAACATCATTGGAAATTGATCAAGGCCACCACATGGCTGTGATCAATCTTGCCGAGGTAATGCTTCACTCATTGCCCATTAACTCTGAAGATTTCACCATTTTTGTTTTTCAAGTTAAGAGCACCAAACGGAGTCACGTGCACCACCTCAAAATGGCCACTCTATTTTGACTTGAGCTTTCCCGGAAATAGTTGTAACCGAGAGTTGAATAGAAGAACTAAGTCACCCTCCTTGAATTCTTTGCTCCGAGCATATTTTTCATGTAAGTACTTCATCTTGTCCTTATACAAGGATGGACTGGAATAGGCATGAAACCGGAATTCATCAAGTTCATTGAGTTACTCTACCCGGAGATTGGCTGCTACATCCTATTCAAGGTTTAACTTCTTGAGAGCCCACATGGCCTTGTGCTCTAACTCAACCGGAAGATGGCATGCTTTCCCAAATACCAACCGGTATGGAGACATACCAATTGGAGTCTTGAACGCAGTTCTATAAGCCCACAAAGCATCGTCAAGTTTCCTTGACCAATCAGTTCGGTTGGCATTGACAGTTGTTGATAATATGCTCTTTATCTCCTTGTTGGAGACCTCAACTTGTCCACTAGCCTAGGGATGATAAGGGGTTGACACCTTATGATTGACACCATACTTGGAAAGTAAAGTGTCGAAGGCCTTGTTGCAGAAATGAGAACCCCCATCACCAATGATTGCCCTAGGAGTGCTAAACCTTGTGAAGATATTTTTTTAAGAACACCACCACACTCTGTGCCTCATTGTTTGGCAAAGCTACAGCTTCAACCCACTTGGAAACATAATCAACAGCACCTAGAATGTAAGTGTTACCACAAGACTCACAAATGGCCCCATGAAGTCTATGCCCCATACGTCAAAAATATCGATCTCAAAAATAGTGGTGAGAGGCATTTCATCCTTCTTGGAAATTCCACCAGCTCTTTGGCCCTCATCACACCTCTTAACAAGCTCACTTGCATCTTTATACAAGGTAGGCCAATAAAATCTATAGCTAAGAACCTTTGAAGTAGTTCTCGCCCCACCATGATGACCATCATAGGGCGAGGAATGGCAAGCATCAAGAATATTCATTTCCTCTTCTTTCAGGACACATCTCCGGATCACACCATCATTGCAAATCTCGAAAAGATAGGGCTCATCCCAATAATAATCCAAGCTGTCCCTTTTGAGTTTCTTCCTTTGGCTAGAAGAGAGCTCACTCAGGACAAAGCCGGTCACAAGAAAGTTAGCCACATTGGCGAACCAAGGCATACCATTCAAATAAACGGAGAGGAGTTGTTTATACGGAAACGAATCATTAATTTCGAGGCCATCGTGGGGCCTCCCCTCCTCTTCTAAGCGGGACAAGTAGTTCACCACTTGATTATCACTTGATTTTCTATCAATGATTTCAAGGTCAAACTCTTGAAGTAGAAGAACCCATCTCATTAACCTAGCCTTCGAGTCCTTTTTGGCCATCAAGTAACGGAGTGCCGCGTGATCGGTGTGCCCAATCACTTTGGCACCCATGAGATATGGCCTAAACTTTTCCATGGAGAAGAAAATGGCTAATAACTCTTTCTCGGTCACCGTATAATTTACTTGGGCGTCATTCATCATTGTTCTTGAATAATAGACCGGATGAAATATCTTGTTGACCCTTTGCCCCAAAACCGCTCCTACCACAACGTCACTAGCATCGCACATGAGCTGAAATTGTAAGCTCCAATTAGGTGCGGTAATGATGGGAATGGTTGTCAATTTATACTTGAGAAGCTAAAAATATTTCATGCAATCTGCATTGAACACAAACTTTGCATCCTTTTCTAGCAACTTGCACAAGGGGTTCACCACTTTGGAGAAATCCTTGATGAACCTTCGGTAGAACCTCGCGTGACCAAGAAAGCTCCTAACTCCCTTGACGGAAGTAGGGGGAGTTTTGAAATAACTTCAATCTTCGCTTTGTCCACTTCAATACCGTTCTTTGAGATCTTATGGACGAGGACAATGCCCTCCTCGACCATAAAGTGGCATTTTTCCCAATTAAGCACTAGGTTAGTCTCTTCACATCGGGCCAACACTTTGTCAAGATTATCCAAGCATTCTTCAAATGAGTCCCCCATAACACTAAAATCATCTATGATCACTTCGAGGAAGTACTCCACCATATCCATAAATATTGCCATCATACACCGCTGAAAGGTAGCCAGTGCATTACACAAACCAAACGGTATCCGTGAGAATGCAAATGTGCCATACGGACATGTGAAGGTGGTTTTCTCTTGGTCTTCCGGTGTAATGAGAATATGGTTGTACCCTGAGTACCCATACAAAAAGCAATAGTAGGTATGCCCGGCAAGTCTATCCAACATTAGATCAAGAAAGGGCAATGAAAAGTGGTCTTTGCGGGTCACTTCATTCAGCTTTCTGTAGTCCATACATACCCTTCATCCGGTGAGATTACGGGTGGGGATCAACTCATTTTTCTCATTTGTGACCACAGTCATACCCCTTTCTTCGGCACACATTGTACCGGTGAAGTCCATGAACTATCTGAAATAGGGTACACAACCCCTGCATCAAGCCATTTGATAATTTCCTTCTTGAAAACCTCTTGCATAGCCTCGTTCAACCTCCTTTGATGTTCCATGGAGGGTTTGGAATCATCCTCAAGTATAATTTTGTGCATGCAAAAGGTGGGGCTTATACCCTGAATGTCAGCCAAAGTCCATTCAATTGCCTTTTCCTTCTTTGAAGCACCACTAGGGTGGAGTCTACCTGCATGGTAGTTAGGCAAGAAGAAAGAATGACATGTAACGTGAAAGAAGGGCCTAAGAATTCATACCTGAGGTGTGAAGGCAAAGGCTTCAACTCTAATGTTGGTGGCTCCTCAATTGAGGGCTTTGTAAGTGGAGTTTTCTGGTTTTCCATGTCCAAGTAAAGTTTATGGGGCCCATATAAGTAGTATCCCATTCCTTGCAATGCATTTGCACATTCAACCAAGCCTTACTTTTCATCATCCCCATGGTTTAACAACATAACTTTTAAAGGGTCTTCCATATTTATCATGGCACTCGTGTCATCAACTATCACCTCTGTCACAAGATCCACAAAAGAGCAAATTTCATTACAATTTGGTTGCCTCATTGATTTGCACACGTGGAATACAACTTTTTCATCTCCCACTCGGAAGGTGAGTTTCCCTGCTTCCACATCAACCAATGCCTTTCCTGTTTCTAGAAAAGGTCTCCCCAATATTATAGGCACCTCATAGTGGACTTCGCAGTCGAGAATCACAAAATCAGCAGGCAAAATAAACTTGTCAACCCGTACTTGAACATCATCAATAATACCAAGCGGCCTTTTCATTGTCCGATCCGCCATTTGTAATCTCATGGAAGTAGCTCTTGGTTGCCAAATACCTAGTGTCTTGAACACGGAATATGGCATCAAATTAATACTTGCTCCCAAATCACACAAGGCTTTTGCAAAATCGGCGCTACCAATGGTGCATGAAATTGTAAAGGTACCGGGATCTTCAAGCTTTGGAGCCATCGAGTGCACAATGGAACTCACTTGATGAGTCAATTTGATGGTCTCACAATTCATAAATCTCTTCTTAGTTACCAAGTCCTTCATGAACTTGGCATATCCCAGCATTTGTTCGAGAGCTTCCACCAAGGGCACATTGATTGACAAACATTTCATTATCTAAATAAACTTCTTGAATTGGTTTTCATTATTTTCCTTTGCAAGCCTTTGAGGATACGGTGGAGGAGGCCTTGGTAAAGGACCTTGGCTTTAGGCACTACCATTTTCGGTATGTCTATCACGTGTTCCCTAGACGGGTTCACATCATTTTGAGTCTCCTCCATGTTGTCATCAATATCGATCCTCACTTTATCATTCGCATGCTCATCATTTGCTTGAATCTCATCATCTTCTTGCAACACAACATCATCACTCACAATCTTCTTTGGATTAGAGGTACTTGCATTTCCACATCTATCGCTTCTTGTGGTCACCACCATAGCATGACCTGTATTGTTCCCACCCTTCGGGTTTACTACTGTATCACTTGGTAGTGCCCTCTTATGGCGAGTATTCAATGCTTGAGAAATTTGACCCATTTGTACTTCCAAGTTGCGAATAGAGGTAGTATGGGAGACTATTTGGGCATCGGAGTCAGCATTCCTTTCCATCATTTGTTTGAACATACTCTCTACCCGCCCATCTTATTTTTTGAAGAACTTTGCCCTTGAGATGAATACGGAGGCGGATTGTTGGGTTGTTGATACAGCGGTGGCCTTTGAAAGCCCGACCCCTGATTTCCTTGATTATTATTATTCCAACCCCATTGGTTTCCATTTCCACCCCAATTCTGATTGTTGTTCCCCCAATTGTTCGAGTTGTTGTTGTTGCCATTGTTCCAATTCCCTTGGACTTGGTTTCCCAAATTTTGATTGTTCCCTTGCGATCTCCATTGTTGATTTGGAGCATTGCTCTGTTGACCTTGGTAGTTATTGGCATATAACACTTCCTTACTTTGATCACCATAAATATCATCTTGATTGTCACCACTACCACTTTGCTAATATTGACCTTGATTGTTTTGCACTTCTTAACCATACTGTCTCCTCTTGTTGACCATGTCATTTACCTCTTCTATGGAATTTACTTTCTTTGTTCCTTGAACTTGCTGAAGTTGGGCCTTTGCTAACTGATTTATAGTAGTTGTCAACTCAGCTATGGCTTGTCCATGATCATGAAAATCCTTGTGAATATGGATGACATTAGGGTCACCCTGAGGAACATTTGCCCGACTCTGCCAAGCTGAGGATGTGTCAGCTATCTCATCAAGTATGTCACAATCATCAGTATAAGGGGTTTTCATAAAGTTTCCCCCAGCTAGCTGATTCACCACACACTGGTTGGTCGTGTTGATGCCCCTATAGAATGTCTGCTAAATCATTTCTTCAGGCATATCATTGTTTGGGCATTCCTTGATCATTGTCTGGTATCACTCCCAGATTTCATGTAGGGGTTCATTAGGTTCTTGTTTAAAGGCTAAGATCTCATCCCTCAATATTTCCATATGACCCGGTGAGACAAACTTGGCTATAAACTTTTCTGCCAACTCATCCCACGTTTATATGGAGTGGTTGGGTAGCCTCTCGAGCCAGTCCAAAGCTTTCCCTCTAAGTCAAAATGGGAAAAGTCTCAATCTCAGAGCGTCCTCCGACATGTTCGTTTGCTTGCTCCCCCAGCATGTGTCTACAAAACCCTTTAGATGCTTGTATGCATTCTTATGAAAGCTCTAGTGAAGAAGCCCATTTGCTCTAATAGGGTCAGCATGACATTTGTAATTTGAAAACTGCCCGCCCGAATCCGGGGCGGGACAATTGCACTTGCGTAACCTTCATTGGGTAGCACCCGGTGTGCTGCCCGCGGAGGAGGTGGGGGAGGGTTTGGAATGTTGTCATTAGCCTGTAGGCCTCTTATTTGGACTTGAGGTTCTAGATTAACCTCATCCTCACCATTGTCATCTACCTCCTTCCCCGGAAAAACAAGTCCGAGAGCATCATTATGAGCCATTTGGTACCTAAAGCGATTGATACATAAAAGTTAGAAAAACAGAAGGAAAGAAAAACAAGACACAAAAATAGTTATATAGATAGTCAACACCGTCTAACTCCCCGGCAACGACGCCAAAAAGTGATCGAGGCCAAACCTACACCACTATAGAGTAGCGAGGACGGTCGATGCAGTTTTACCCAATTAGGTCGGGATCGATTTCCACAAGGAGTTAATTTGGTTTGGAGTTGGGTATCTAACTAATCTATATGTGCGTGTTGTTCCAAATTTCACTTCTAAATATTTTTGTGATTGATTCTATTCTAATTTTATACTATTGTATGTTAAACGTAAGCTAAGTACAAATTTTTGGTGAACGTTTTCAAGTGTTAAAAGGCACTAGGGAAGTGACCTCCGCCTAGATGAGTATCTAATGGGTATCAAGAATCTAGGGAAAGCTTGCTATGATTGAGGTCGTTATATAACCATCACACATAAGTGTTCACTCTATACCTCTCAGTAGTTTGAGTGACTTTGCCCGATTTGGCTTTCTCAAGCCCAAATGGGTGTTCATACAATACAAGTGAAATTGGCTCAAGTCGGGTATTACTATCTCAAGGTTTACCCCTTTAATTGGGTCTATCAATCTCCAATTCCTTGTTAGCCTAGTTTCCCTAGACTTAGTCCCTCTTTCTCAAGAAGAGCCTAAGTCATAAAGGCATGAGTCGGTGTTTGCAACCAATAATTCTATAATTTTAGCATGAATTAGGCTAAATATCACTAACCCATAAACAATTAAGCCCTAAAATTCAAGACCCATTAAATACCCATACTAGGGTTGGGTCACAACCCTAGCTATGGGGTCTAGCTACTCATAATAATAGCAGAAATCAAAGATAAAGATGAAATATAAGCTATAATATTAAAGTATAAAATGAAAATCTTCAGTTTGAAGGTAAATCTACTCTACAATTGCCCAAAAAGGGAAAACTAGTCGTTCACGTGCTCTACTAAATAAAACTTAACCTAAAAATGTCAAAAATGTCTATTTTTACACAGTTGAAATTTCCGGACAAACGTACCCCTGCGGAGGATTCGCGGACGCGTAATTCTGACTGCGTTCGCATTTGAGCTTTTGCGACCGCGTAATAATGAGCCTGGTCCGCGTTTCTTCAATACTGGGCTTGGATTGGGCTTAGTTTCGCGGACTGCATAATTTCAACTATGTCCGCATTTGCTTCCATCGCGGCCGCATAATGTAGATGCGGATCGCGTTCTTTAGTTAAGCCCGACTTGCAGGGTCCCTGAACCTCAAACCACGCACTCAGCGAAAATCTCCTCGCGGTCACGCCATAGATTTCGTGGCCGCGCTTTGTCAATGCGGTCAACGGTGATTTTAGTACTCAAAGCAGCTTCTCTGAATCTACTTTCGCGGACCGCGTAATAGTGGCCGCCTCAGTGGTGGTCCTTACGTGACCGCACTTTTCTGTCGCTCTCAGCGCTCCAGTATCAGCCTTGGATTCGTGCAAGTTTGACTCCTTCATGAGTTGATTATGTCTTTTTTGCCTCATTTTGACCAAACCCTGCAAGCAAGCACATTAAGTTAGTTTTCGGGATTACCTTTACGCATTTTGACCCAAAACCTAAGCAAAAGAGAGCAAATAATAGGCTAAAACCCCTAGTTATCATAAACGACCCCGAAATAGAATATTTATGATTCCAATAGCTACGTATGGTGAATTTTGACTTAGGAGCGTATCCGAAAAATTATTTGGAAGTCCGTAATGGAATTAGGCTTAAAATACCGAAAGTCTAATGTTTGGAAGTTTGACCGGGGGTTGAATTTTTGATATCGGGATCGAAATATAATATAGAAAATTTGAATACCTCCGTTATGTTATTTATTACTTGTGTGCAAAATTTGAGGTCAATCGGACATGATTTGATAGGTTCTGGCGTCGTTTGTAGATATTGGAAGTTTCAAAATTTATTAGGCTTGAATTGGGGTGTAATTCATGATTTTAGCGTTGTTTGAGGTGATTTGAGGGTTCGACTAAGTTCATATGATGTCTTAGGACTTGTTGGTATATTCGGTTGAGGTCCCGCGCGCGGGAGGGGGGCTCGGGCGAGTTCGGGGAGGTTAACGGGACATTTTTGGTCTTGGAGTTGCTGAAATCTGGTGTTACTGGTTTTCTTCTACACAATCGCGTAGGCTTGTTTGAGGCAGTGATGGTTTTGTGCTATGCGATCGCGTAGCTTAGGAACACAGAGCATCGCGAACGCATGAGGGGTATCGTGTTCGCGTATAAGAAATAAGCAAGCTGGGGGTCTTGTGCTTACCTCTTCGCGATCGTGTGGGGAAGTTTGCGATCGTGTAGGCCTTAGACTGTTGAGCTTCGCGATCGCGTAGGGTGAAATCTGGGCGATCGAAAATTATTCATCGCGATCGCGTGGGAATGTTCGCGATCGTGTAGAGCAAATGGTTGTTTTTAACATTTAATTGGTGAATTAAGTTGAAAAATTGTGAAAATCCTCTAGGTTTAATTTGTTGATTTGAGGGTCGAATTGATGCCGTATTTGAGTAAAATATGTATGGTTCGACTCGTGGTTGAATGGGTGTTTGTATTTTGTAACTTTTGTTAGGTTCCGAGACGTGGGTCCTACAGGCAATTGTTTAGTGTAATTTCGGATTTTGTGGAAACATTAGTATTTTGATATGGAATAAATTCTTATAAATTTTGTGGGTTGAATCAAATTTATTGTGGCTAGATTCGAGCCGTGCAGGAGTTGATACGCACATAATGGGATTTCTGGAGCATTGTTTAAAGAGACTGGAAAGATTGATGACTGAGTAAGGCCAATAACTTGATTGTGAGGATTATTATGTTGATCGAGGCTGCTCGCCTGCAACAGGCTTTATAGGCTTTATTATAGCATGTGAGTTGGCCGTGCGGATCCAGATATTATTATAGCACGTGAGTTGTTCGTGCAGCATATGAGTTGGTCGTGCAGATCCAGATATTATTATAGCACATGAGTTGGCCGTGCGAATCCAGATATTATTATAGCACATGAGTTGGCCGTGCGAATCCAGATATTATTATAACACGTGAGTTGTCCATACAACACGTGAGTTGTCCGTGCAGATTATAGCGCTTGGGCTGGAGGATCCCTCCGGAGTCTGTGCACACCCCAGTGAGCCCAGGTACCTACTAAGTTTGAGTACCGAGTGCCGAGTGCTGAGCGATTGGGAGAACTGAGTGACTGGGAGGACTGAGTGAAATGATACTCTGAGAGTATGCATATGATTTTATCACTGAGTTGCATTGCATTGACATGCACACATGACATACAGGCATAGATATGTGTTTTTCCTCATGCTGTATAGCATCACATCATTCATGATTTCTCGCACATGTTGACAGATGTGCATAGTGATGCATTTATTTTACACGGGTTATTTGGAAAGAAAATGAAATATCTCATTTATTATTGAAAGGATTTTGGGAAAATTATTATTTTCAAACTTATTCATATTTTGGAAATTTCGGTAAACGATTTGGGTTTTCACTGAAGTACTTGAAATGAAGAACTAATTTTAGAAATCATGATTTAGCTGAGCATTTTTATTTCCGAGTTATTTATTATATTATTTGCTTTACGTTGTTTTGGACTATGGTGAACTATTGGTTTTGGACCCGACCTTGGTAAAGTCTCGTCACTGCTTTCAACCTAAGGTTAGGTTTGTTACTTACTCAGTACATGGGGTCGGTTGTACTGATACTACACTTCTGCACATTGCGTACAAAGTTTGGTTGTTGTTGTTGTTGTTGTGCTCGATGCTTGCCAGATTTGAAGATGTACCTGTGTTCATGTTGTAGCCGCCTCTTGTTCATGGTAGCCTTAGATTTATAAAAGCTTTGTTTATGCATTATTCAAACAGACTATGTATTTATTTCATCTCAGCTTGTAAACTCTATTTTTAGAAGCTCATGATTTGTACTACCAGTTCTTGGGGAATGTATAAGATTCAGATTTCTTTACTTAAATTGCTTTAATAATTATTATTGGAATTGGATAGTTGTTAATTGGCTTACCTAGCGGGTTGGGTTAGGTGCCATCATGACTAGTTGGATTTTAGGTCGTGACTGGGTGAATTTTAGGAATCATGCAATTTAGATTGGAAAATCACTTAAAGGATAGAATTATGAACTTTTGAGTGTAGATTGATTAGTTTATGTAATGTTTGACTAGTTTCGAGTCGTTGGCGTCAAATTTGGAGGTTTGAGCGTGTTCTTGAATTGGCAAGTAGGCTTTGAGATTAGGTAAGTCTCCTTTATAACCTTGTAAGAAGTAAATTACCATATAGGTGAACTAAATTAATATGTGTTGTTGTTTGTGGGGGGCTACGTACGTGTGAAGTGACGAGAGTCTGTACGTAGCTACTATTCCTATTATGTCCGGGTTGTCTTAGGCTTACACCATGCCTTGTTGATATTGTTATTGCTTTATGTATATTGTTTGCCTTGAGAAAGGCTAAATGGAGTGTGCTTATTAAATATTTCAAAAGGAATTGGAATTGACGAAAAATAATGGGATCTTAAAGGTTTTCATTTGAATGTCGTATTTTGAAAAATATGGGAGAGTACTATAATAATTTCTGATATCTTTGTGTAACCGCGTTGCATGTATGATTCGTGAGCGGGGTAATTCCTTAAATTATGTTTGACCGCGTCGCATGTATGCATCTATGGTTCATGTCGTTCGACCCTTGGCAGTGCACAATTTATATTTATGTTGGATCGGGCCGAACGTCCTCGGTGGTATTGTGTGTGACATTAGAACTGAAAGTTTCTTTCATAAATAATATGGATTCATTATTTGTGGGGTCATATGTTTTAAAGGAGGCAAGTGATTAAGTTCTTAATTATGGTGATTTCTTGACCAGTTAATATCTTGTTCTAAGTCTTATTGTTGTATACCATGCTTAATTAGAATCTCATATTATCATGTTATTAACCCTAGTAAGTGTCGAAGTCGATCCCACGTCACTACTTCTTCGAGGTTGGCGGGATACTTACTGGGTACATGTTATTTTATGTACTCACACTACACTTCTGTACTTAATTGTACAGGATTTGAGGCAGGTGCATCTGGTTACCAGTCTGGTGGGGTCTCTCTTATGCTCTATTTTTCTGTCTATTTCCTTTTAGACAGTAGGCTAGTACTTTTTTGTATATTCTACTAGATTGGCCACATACTTGTGACAGCAAGTCTTAGCATGTACTCCAGTAGACTTATGATTTTGGATTTGTTCACTTATTTTTTATTAGCACTTTTTATTCCCGTTTAATAATGTCCCATTTGCGAATTTCTAAATCTTTTCAGCAAATAAGGAAATGTATCCACTTAATAAATTTATTTAAACGGGAAACCACTAGTTTGATTAGTGTCGGCATGCCTGACAATGGTGTTGGGAGCCATCACGGCTTAAATTGGAATTGGGTCGTGACAACAATGGTATCAGAGTACTAGGTTCATGTAGGTCTCACAAGTCGTGGGCAGTCCTAGTGGAGTCTTGCGGATGGGTACGGAGACGTCTATACTTATCTTCGAGAGGCTATATCTTTATTTATCTCATATCGTGAAATTGATGGTATACTAAGTTCCTTTCTTCTATTCTCTCACAGATGGTGAGGATGCATACGAAGGATGTTCCAGACCCGAGAGGAGCTGATCCCCCGTTGCTAGAGGTCGAGGTAGAGGACAGGAGAGGGCACTGGCCCGAGGTAGGTGACGAGGGCATCCCAGAGCTGCCCCAGTAGCATCACCAGCGGATCCACTGGAGGATCCCATTATTGAGGAGCAGGGCGAAGTGCCTGCCGCAGGGCCAGCAACGGTAGATTTCATGACAGCACCGGGCTTTCAGGAGGTCATGGGTCGTATGATGTGGTTTATGGACACCACGACTCAGGAGCTGGGCATGCAACTGCAGTATATCAGACCCCGGGTACACTACCCATGGTCGGAGCCCAGCAGTAGCAGCAGCTGCGCTTGATCCTAGACCAGCTGTGACCGGCGAGCCGCATAAGCTTTTGGATAGATGCACTAGGCTTCACTCTCCGGTATTTGGTGGTGAGCAACACGAGGATCCTCAGGACTTCATTGACAGGTGCAGTGACAAGCTGCACAACATGAGGATATTAGAGTCCCATGGGGTGGACTTTACTACTTTCCAGCTGGAGGGCAGGGCCCGTAGATGGTGGCAGTCTTATCTTCTTGGCAGACCAATGGGTTCTCCTCCCATGAATTGGGACATGTTTACACAACTTTTCTTGGATAGGTATATTCCACCCTTTTAGAGGGAAGAGTTGCGAGGTCAGTTCGAGCAGCTCGAGCAGGGTCAGATGTCAGTGACTAATTATGAGGCTAGGATCTCTTAGTTCTATCGCCATGAACTTATGATACTTCCTACTGACGCAGAGAGAGTGTAGAGATTCGTTGCGAGGTTGCACCCCAATATTCGGGATAGTATGGCCCGGGAGGTTGAGATGGGTACTGGTTATCAGCTAGTAGTGGAGATTTCTCGGAGGATTGAGGGCTACCATCAGAGGGGTAGAGAGCAGATACAACAGGACAAGAGGGTCCATCTCTGTAGAGAGTTTTGAGGTGCCCCGTCTAGGGGTAGAGGTCAGTTCGGGAGGGGTCAGCCTAGTAGGCCCACATATTCAGCACCACTACCTCATTAGGGTGCTCCGTCGCAACCCTATTTTAGTGCTATGCCAGAGAGTTCTTATAGCCCACTAGTTCATCAGGGTTCTTCCAGTGCTTATTTCAGCGCCATGCCAGAGAGTTCATACCGCCCACCAGCCATTCAGGGTTCTTCTAGTGGGTATTCAGGCCATCAGGGTCAGACTTCAGGGCAGCAGTCTATGGTACCGAGAGGTTGTTATGAGTGTGGAGATCCGGGTCACATGAAGAGATCCTGCCCCAGGCTTCGGGGCAAGGCAGTACAACAGGGTCAGCAGCCCATGATTTCAGCTCTAACAGCCGCACCAGCCGTCTGGACGCCCAGAGGTGGAGGGCAGGTGGGTAGAGGTCATCCTAGAGATGGAGGTCATGTAGGCGGGGGCCAACCAGGTGGCTCCCCAGCTAGATTCTATGCTTTTCCGGCCAGACCAGATGTAGTGGCCTCAGATGCAGTGATCATATGTATTATTTCTGTCTGCGGTATGGATGCTTCGGTGTTATTGGATCCAGGATCTACCTATTCATATGTATCATCTCTGTTTGCTCATTTCCTGGATGTTCCTCGTGAGTTCTTGGGTATTCCTATTTATGTGTCCACTCATGTGGCTGCTTCTGTGGTTGTGGATCAGATCTATTGGTCCTGTATGGTCATATTTTGTGGTTACGAGACTAGGGAGGACCTTCTGTTACTTCATATGACCGACTTTGAGGTCATCCTAGGCATGGAATGGTTATCTCCATATCACGCCATTCTTGATTGCCAAGCCAAGACTGTTACTTTAGCAATGCCTGAGTTTTCCAGGTTGGAGTGGAAGGGTTCGTCTGTTAGTACATCTAGTCGGGTTATCTCTTTCCTAAAGGCTCGACACATGGTCGAGATGGGTTGTTTGGCTTATTTAGCCTATGTTCGGGACACCACCGCAGAATCTCTGCTGGTTGATTCAGTGCCAGTAGTCCGGGAGTTCGGCGATGTGTTTCCTTCTGACCTTCCAGGCATGCCGCCAGATCGTGATATTAATTTCTGTATTGATTTGGCTCCATGAACCCAGCCTATATCTATCCCACCATACCGTATGGCTCCAAAAGAGTTGAAGGAGTTGAAGGAGCAGCTTGAGGAGTTGTTAGCAAAGGGGTTTGTGAGACCAAGTGTATCACCTTGGGTGCACCAGTGTTATTTGTGAAGAAGAAAGATGGGACTATACGGATGTGCATTGATTACTGCCAGTTGAACAAGGTTATCATCAAGAACAAGTACCCGTTGCTGCGTATCGATGATTTGTTCAACCACTTGCAGGGCACTAGGGTGTTCCCTAAAATCGACTTGAGGTCAAGGTACCAACAGTTAAAGATTCGGGACTCAGATGTTCCGTAGACTGCCTTCCGTACCAGATATGGTCATTATGGGTTTTTAGTGATGTCCTTCGGCTTGACTAATGCCCCAGCAGCATTCATAGATTTGATGAACAGAGTGTTCATGCCTTATATTGATTCCTTTGTTATTGACTTCATTGATGACATCTTGAGTTACTCACGTAGCTTGGTGGAGCACGAGTAGCATTTGAGAGTGGTGCTTCAGACATTGCGAGAGCATGAGCTATATGCTAAGTTCTCCAAGTGTGAGTTTTGGCTAGATT
>AWOL01S0019654.1:24694-35822 GCA_000715115.1 Nicotiana otophora
AGGTTCTCTTGAAGGTCTCGCCGATGAAGGGTATTAAGGGAAAGTTGAGCCCAAGGTTTATAGGCCCATTTGAGGTGTTGAGGCGAGTTGGGGAGGTTTCTTATGAGCTTGCTTTACCTCCCAGCCTATAAGGGGTTCATCCAGGTTTTCACGTGTCTATGCTCTGGAGATATCATGCCGACTTGTCACACGTGTTAGATTTCAGCACTATTCAGTTAGATGAGAGTTTGGGTTATGAAGAGGAGCCAGTTGCTATTGTTGCTAGACATGATCACCAGTTGAGATCCAAGAGGATTTCCACGGTAAGGGTTCAGTGGAGGGGCCAACCAGTCGAGGAGGTGACTTGGGAGTCCGACGAGGATATGCGGAGCAGATATCCACACTTATTCAGAACTTCAGGTATAAAGCTAAACCCATTCGAGGACGAACGTTTATTTAAGAGGTGGAGAATGTAACGACCCGACTGGTCGTTTTGCTTTTTAGAACCCAGTTCCCCTAAATAAGACTTCATGTACATTCTTTTACTGATTTATGACATGTGGGGATGGTTGGTTCGGGATTTGGAAGAGTTTGGGTTGAAATCGGAACACTTAGTTTCTTAAGGTTAGCTTGAAAGGCTAAGTTTAACTTCGGTCAACATTTTGAGTAAACGACCTCGGACTCGGGATTTGACGATTCCAATAGGTTCGTATGGTGATTTTAGACTTGAGCGTATCTTCGGATTGGGTTTTAGATGACTCGGGAGCGTTTTGGCGCCTAATAGTGAAAGTTGGTTCTTGAAGGTTTTAGAAGTTTTATAAAAAATTTGGTTTGGAGCAGGTTTTGGTGATATCGAGGTCCAAACGGAATTTCGAGATCGAGAATAGTTCCGTAGTGTCATTTACTACTTGCACGCAAAATTTAGTGTCATTCCAAGTAGTATAAGTACGTTCCGGTGCATTGGAAGTAAATTGAAAAACTTGAAGTTCTTAAGTTTGATTCAATTGGTTTTAGGGTGTGATTCTTGGTTTTAATGTTGTTTCTGTTGTTCTGTGAGTTAGAACGAGTCCTTTTTGTGATTCCAAACTTGTTAGTATGTTCGGGCAGGACCCGGGGGCCCAGAGTGTCCATCGGACGAGGCTCGGACCATTTAGGGAGCTGAAGATCCCTAGTTCTGTCATAACCGCACATGTGGTTGCGAGCCGCAGGTGCTCGCAGGTGCAAGACCAGCGTCCGCAGGTGCGGCCCTAGCCGGCCCATCCAATTCCGCAGATGCGGATCCTTCTCTGCAAAAGCGGGCCAGCAGAAGCGGGAGCCCGTCCGCAGGTGCGGCCCCAGCCGACCCAGTCAACTCCGCAGAAGCGGACACCTGCTCCGCAGAAGCGGACCCGCAAGTGCAAAAATCGCTGGGGCAGTGAGGTTCAATTAATACGGGACTTAAGACATTTTCACTCATTTTCTCTCACTCTTTGGGCGATTATTGGAGCTTCTTGGGAGGGATTTCCACCTAGCTTTTGGAAGTAAGTAATTTCTACCTATAGTGAGTTCAATACATAGATTTTGGGTAGATTTCAACATGGAAATTAGTAGTAATTATGGGCTAGATGAAAAACCTAAAGTTTTACAAGAATGAGATTTTTACCACTAAGTTGACCATGAAACGTAGTGATAATAATATATTTATGTTCCTCAGGTCGTGGGTAACAACCTTCTTTAAATGTTTCCGGAATTCAAGTATGTGGGTCTGTGGGTGAATTTTAGGAATCTTGCAATTTAGGCTGGGAAATCACTTAAAGGGTTGAATTATGAACTTTTGAGTATAGATTGATTAGTTTATGTAATGTTTGGCTAGCTTCGAGTCGTTGGCGTCAAATTTGGAGGTTTGAGCGCGTTCTTGAATTGGGAAGTAGGCTTTGAGACGAGGTAAGTCTCCTTTCTAACCTTTTAAGAGAGAAATTACCCCATAGGTGAACTAAATTAATATGTGTTGTTGTTTGTGGGGGGGCACGTACGCGCGAAGTGACGAGAGTCTGTACGTAGCTACTATTCATGTTTTGTCCGGGTAGTCTTAGGCTTACACCATGCCTTGTTGATATTGTTATTGCTTTATGTATATTCTTTGCCTTGAGAAGGGCGGAATGGAGTGTGCTTATTAAATGTTTCAAAAGGAATTGGAATTGAGGAAAAATAATGGGATCTTAAAGATTTTCATTTGAATGTCGTATTTTGAAAAGAATGGGAGAGTACTATAATAATTTCTGAGATCTTTGTGTAACTGCATCGCATGTATGATTAGCGAGTGGGGTAATTCCTTAAATTATGTTTGACCGCGTCGCATGTATGATTCGCGAGCGGGGAATATAGATGCATCTATGGTTCGTGTCGTTCGACCCTCGGCAGTGCACAATTTACATTTATGTTGGATCAGGCCGAACGTCCTCGATGGTATTGTGTGTGCCATTAGAACTGAAAGTTTCTTTCATAATTAATATGGATTCATTGTCTGTGGGATCATATATTTTAAAGGAAGCAAGTGATTAAGTTCTTAAATATGGTGATTTCTTGACCAGTTAAATTCTTGTTCTAAGTCTTGTTGTTGTATACCATGCTCAATTAGAATCTCATATTATCATGTTATTGACCCTAGTAAGTGTCGAAGTCGACCCATCGTCACTACTCCTTCGAGGTTAGAGGGGATATTTACTGGGTACATGTTATTTTATGTACTCACGCTATACTTTTGTACTTAACTGTACAAGATTTGAGGCAGGTACATCTGGTTACCAGTCCGGTGCACAGTTTTGATCCCCATCTAGAGACTTCACATTGAGTTTCCTTCCGAGCCGTCCTGCAGCAGCTGAGGTCTCTCTTATGCTCTATTTTCTATCTAATTCCTTTCACACAATAGGCTAGTACTCTTTTGTATATTCTACTAGATTGCCCACATACTTGTGACACTAGGTCTTGGCACGTACTCCAGCAGACTTATGATTTTGGATTTGTTCACTTGATTTTGATTAGTACTTCTTGTTATGCCCGTTTAATTATGTCCCATTTGCGAATTTCTAAATCTTTTCATCAAATAAGGAAATGTTTCCACTTAATAAATTTATTTAAACGGGAAACCACTAGTTTGAATATTGTCGGCTTGCCTGATAATGGTGTTGGGCGTCATCACGACTTAAATTGGAATTGGGTCGTGACATATAAACTCCAAATAATATTTCTAATTATTTTCAATAACACCTAATCAAAACAAATAATAAATTTTGAAAACCCAAATTCGAATTCAAAGCTTCAAAGATTTTTAATGGTTGTCAATGCTGGAGAGTCATACACATTCAAAAGTTATTGATTGGAGATTTCAATTTGAACACCAATTGTGCAACATGAAAGGAAATTGCTAATTTAAAACTTTATAGTAAAACGATTGAAATCCATTGATGAATTCCATTAAAAATATATACAGCATGAAAGGATAAAAAGTAGAGAACATCAAAGGAAGCAAATTGGGAAAAGAATAGAGAATGACAGAGAATGAGAGAGAGTAAGAGACAGAGACAGAGAGAGTCAGAGATAGAGAGCACACGAGAGAGAGACTTAGAGAAAGAGAACATGGATGATAAATAATTGATTCTTTATTTAATTCATAATATAAAGGGATACTCATTTAAAACTAATTTGTTTATAATTGATAAATTATATATGGCCATGTAATTAAGTTAAAACATGATTAGGGACGGTAATAAAGTTTCATATGTACTATATGTCACGACCCAAATTTCCCTCCGTAAGATGTAGTGACGGCACCTAGTCTCTAAGACTAGGTAAGCCTAACAATTTCGGAATAACTGAAATAATAATAGAAATAACGACTATACTTCAACAGATATAAATTACTGAAAACTGCCCCTCGGCATGTACAAGTAAATCCAGCAATTCCGAGTATAAAAAACTCTCAAAACTCGGTAGTCAGAAGTTACAAGCTCTAAGGAATGTACTAACTATCTCCATACATCAGCATCTAAGAAAGATAACGAAGAACAGCATAAAAGGATAGGGAGGGACTCTGAGGTCTGCGGACGCTGGCAGATATACCTTGAAGTCTCCAAGAAGCACCACACACTCTTCTGATATCGGGGCTGGTAGGATGTACCCGGGTCTGCACAAAACATGTGCAGAAGCGTAGTATGAATACACCACAACGGTACCCAATAAGTGCCAAGCCTAACCTCGGTAGAGTAGTGACGAGGTCGGGTCAGGGTCCTACTGGGATATAAGAATGTAAGGCAGAAGGCGCAATGATAACAAGGGGTGGAAAGTAAATGAAACAGTAAGAATGTACTGAAAGCGATAACTCAAGAAAAATAGGAAGATAATTACAACAAAACAACATAGCAAAGATAGGAAAACAACAGGGGGGCTCCCGAGGTACCAACTCATAGTCCTAAAAGTAAATATGCAACAGAGGCTCTCCCGAGGTACCGTCTCGTAGTCCCAAAAGTAAATATACAACAGGGGCGCTCCCAAGGTACCGTCTCGTAGTCCCAAAAGTAAATATCTCCCAGCGGAACGACAGAAACCTCGTGCTACAACTAACCAATCCTCGCAACAAGAATTATGAATGTCAACACACAATAAACACAACAAGGATGTTACAAGGAAATCCTACAGTTAAAGAACAAATACGGAATCAAGGAAAAACAGGTAATTCAACTAAGCATGTTGTACAAATTACAACTAAGATATGAAACACGTAGACATGTGAGAGTAGACTAAACATGAGGGCTACACATGATGAAATAACTTATTTAAGATATAAACAAGATACTATTTAGCAAATGCCAGATTTTTAATAATTAGCCCGTGTACGCACTCGTCACCTCGCGTACACGGCACTTACATATTACAAATTGTGACAATATTACCTACTCCTAAGGGAATTTCCGCTACACAAGGTTAGACAAGTCACTTACCTCAAGCCAAGCTCAATCAATCAATAAGAATGCCTTTTCCTCGACTTTCCGACTCCAGATGACCCAAATCTAGCCAAAACCAACTTCATACTTTAAATATATCTATAAGAAACTAATCTAATTAATGAAATCAAGAGTTTAACAAGAAATTAGAAAATTGCCCCAAAACGTTGACCCGCGCCCACGTCTCAGAATCGTGTAAAAGTCGCAACATTCGAACACCCGTTCAACCACGAGTTCACCCATACCAAAATTACTCAAATGCAATACCAAAATCTCGATCAAAATCTCAAAATTTGGTCTAAGAATCTCATACCTTTTCCCCCCAATTTTACAACCCAAATCCTCAATTAAATGACGAACATAATGATAGATTAGTGGAAAATAATAAAAAGAAATGAGTCAAGAATCCTTACCCAAATATTTTCTCTGAAAATCCCTCAAACTCTCGCCTCAATCCGAGCTCTCTATCTCAAATTATGAAGAAAATGGCAAACCCTCGATTTTTAAACCTTTTGCCCATCACTTTCCGCTTCTGCGAGTACTTAGCCGCATCTGCAACTCCAAGCCTACGGAAAATACCATCGTATGTGTGGTTCCAACTTAAGCCCAGAAGGCTCACACCTGCGGAGCTCGAGTTTCTGCACAAGCACTTCTGCAGACATTGTCCGCTTCTGTGGACATTGTCCGCTTCTGCGCACATTGTCCGCTTCTGTGGACTTCCCTTCCAGCTCATTCTACGCTTCTGCGGAACCATGCGCACATCTGCAGGCTCGAAGATGCAGCATCACCCTTGCACCTACAACCCCTGGCCACCTCTTTAATCCCGCTTCTGCGCTTGCTCTCTCGCTTCTGCGAGCTCGCACCTGCGATGAGACTTCTGTAGGTGTGATTACACCAACAACTTTCCAACTTCAGGAACTCTCTATGTTCAAATCCAAATTCATTAACCACCGTCACCATGAACAATATTAAATTTCAAAGTTTAGCCTTTTATATATGTTTGTTTCTCCACTCATCGCTCGCAGTTGGTTCAATATAATTACACTGCTAGGTGCTTTGTAAATTGAAAATTAACCAACCATTTTAAAGTCATGGAGAAGGAAGTCAATCGCCAGCTCTATTGGTGTTTTTGGAGTACTGCAACAAAATCCAGAATAATAATAGAATATTTTTGTGAAAATTCTGTCAGAAAAAGAGTACCAAAAATAGAGTGTCACTTAAGTAGTAAATCATAAGACAGAATTACAGCGGCGGATTTATGGTCGTTGTTTCCGTCTTAGACTTCTGAGTTTTTGAATCGCCGACTACACTGCTTTCTTGTACGACTACTCCACTCGGAAATAATAATTGCACAATAAAAAGTAAAAAAAATAAAAATAAATAAAAAATAAGCTATCTCTATCACCCCCAAGAACATAACATAAACAAAGACACAATCATTAACTACACCACTACATAATAAAAAGATTCAAAATTAAATATTTTACAGTTCATATATATTTTGTTTATAGGTGTTACGACCCTCTGATTATATATATTGTAACGGGCATTACTGTAATCAGAGAAGCAAGTACGGAGAGAGTGAAGGGCAAGTTCCCAGACAGGTTTAGACTATTTACCACCGGCGTCGAGTGCCACCCATACTCTGCGAATATAATCTCAAACTGGTAGTACTAGAAAATGATTGAATTCCGAACGTCAAAACGGTCGCAAATCGAGCTTTTCCAATAAATTTCCGACTGAAAATAATTGGTCAGAAAATACATGGTCACAAACAATTTGCGACCCAAACGGTCAAACATTTCCAACTGAATTGGTCGCAAAATGAATAATTTGGAACGCGTTGAATTTTTAGGGATTTGCGACGGATTTAGTAGGTAATTTTCCGACCGAATCGATCGTAAATATAAATTATACAATAAATAAATATTTAAATTTTCCGACCGAAACTGTTGCAAAATATGAGAATACAATAATTAAATAAATTCATAAATTCATTATTTTCTGACCGAATCGGTCGCAAATCTAGGAGAATTCTGCTATTTTTTCAACTACACCACCTCCCAAATAAAAAACCAACCAATCAAACATTCACATTCATATTCTAAATGTTACTACTCAATTTTCCCTATAGGCCCTGATGCCCAACATCACCACTAGGTAAGCCAACAGTGAACTAGTCATGTATTTATTCATTTTTAATAATTTCAAAGTAGTGGATTATTTATTAAATAGGCGAGAAATGGATAAATATAGTAAAGTAATGTAGTAAGCGAATGAAAGTGCAAGATACGATGAAATATATATCCAAAACCATAAAGTGTCTACTAGTATGTTATCAAGACCCGGTGTCACAAGTGTATGGGCAACTAATAAAATATACAAAACACCTATGCTATTGTCTGAAATAACAACAACAACAACAACAACAACAACAACAACAACCCAGTATAATCCCACTAGTGGGGTCTGGGGAGGGTAGTGTGTACGCAGACCTTACCCCTACCCTGGAGTAGAGAGGCTGTTTCCAATAGACCCTCGACATCCTTCACTCCAAGAACTTCCCACCTTGCTCTTGGGGTGACTCGAACTCACAACATCTTGGTTGGAAGTGGAGGTTGCTTACCATCAGAGCAACCCCTCTTGTAAAACTACAACAACAACAGCAACAACAACCCAGTATAATCCCACTAGTGGGGTCTGTGGAGGGTAGTGTGTACGCAAACCTTACCCCTACCCTGGGGTAGAGAGGCTGTTTCCAATAGACCCTCGGCATCCTTCCCTCCAAGAACTACCCACCTTTGCTCTTGGGGTGACTCGAACTCACAACCTCTTGGTTGGAAGTGGAGGGTGCTTACCATCAGAGCAACCCACCTTGTCAAACAGATAGAAAGATAGATAGAAAGTAAATACAAAAAAGAGACTGTGGGTGCTGTAGATCAGACTAAGAATGCATCTCACCACTATGCCTCGGGGTAACAGGGGTGCGCGCCTGAATGACTGCCAGATGCACCTGCCTTAGATCCTGCACGATTAGTAAAGAAGTATAGCGTGAGTACATAAATAACATGTACCTAGTAAGTATCCAGTCGAACCTCGAAGAAGTAGTGACGAGGGTCGACATCGATACTTACTATGGGCCAACAAAAACAATACAAATATTCTAAGTAGACATGGAATATGCGAATAATAATAATAACACAATAACAATAAGTGAATAAATGATTCTTTAACTGATAGTCTATTTAAAGATCTCCAACTAACACATACTAACTCCAATAAATTTCGGGCCAATAATTTAAATTATAACCTTTTAAGTCATCAATATAATATCAAGTGAAATCGGGATCCAAGCATATTCACGCACGATTTATGCCGAGATCGTACGACCCGATCAAGAATACTGTGTACACTGCCGAGGGCCGAACGGCACGAACCATAGATGCATCTACTATACTTCCATGTTTGGCCCGCTCCACAGGAAGAGAGAATACTCTATGAACATCTGATTTAAAAGCTATCACAAGACTAATACACAAGGGAACAGAATTTCTATTAACGGTCAAGTAACCCGGCAAAACTCAAAGTAAGAGAAATTAGGTCTTTACGAACCATTTATCAAGTTTCAATATAATTTAGGCACTTAAATTAACAAGTAGAGTGCACACAATACAAGTATTTCATGATTTGGGGTCCTAAAATTACCCGGACTTAAGCATGATTAGTAGCTATGTACGGAGTCTCGTCACCTCGTGCGTACGTAGCCCTCACAATTAGAGGCAAGTAGTAATTTAAAATACCTCTATGGTAAATTCCCTTTTACAAGGTTAGGCAAGATACTTACCTCGTCCCGAATCTCACTTTCCGACATACAAATTGACTCTAAGGCCTCAACTTGGTGGCGAACAATCCAAAGCTAGTCAAATATTATATAAATCAATCAATATACACTCACAAGTTCATAATTTAGCTATTAGAGTGCTTACCCAACCCAAATTGGAAGATTCCAAATCTCACTCCTGGGCACACGTGTTCGAATTCCAGGTATTTTCGAAGATAACTGTTACTCATACCCTCACGTACTCAAATATACAATTTCTACCCAATTCCATAACCATTTTCGTGGTTAAATCTCATTTTTATCAAAACCTAGGTTTTTCAAATAAACCCATAATTTTCATAATTTTACATATTAAAATCTACCCACAATCTATGTATTAAACTTACATTGGGTAGGACTTACTTACCTTCAATAGCTAGGTGAAAATCCCTCTTCAAAGAGCTCTACAATCGTCCAATAAGTGAAAGAAACAAACCAAAATAGCCTATATTCCGATATAAATACACCGCACTGCCCCCCAGTGGTTTCCGCTTCTGTGGAATATTTGGCTGCTTCTGCGGCTCTACATCTACGGAGGTTGCATTGCAGATGCGGCTCCCCGACTGTCCTCTTTCCATTTCTGCGATGCCTACTTCGCATCTGCGGGCCACTAACCACTTCTGCCATCGTACACCTGCTCCCCCGTGTCCGCACCTGCGTACTCAGCCCCCATAGCCCAGCCTCGCACATGCGGCTAGCTAGCCGCTTCTGCGATGCCACACCTGCGGCCAATGCATCGCAGGTGCGAACACATCAGAACCTCTGCTGCTTCAGCAATTCTTCCAAGTCCAAACATGTTCCGCACATCGTCCGAACAACATCTGACGCTCCCGGGGACTCTTTCAAACATACCAACAAGTTTGAAATCATAAAACGGACTCGCTCGAACTCTCGGAACACGTAAAACAATATCAAAACTAAGGATTACACCCAAACCAAATCAAATCAACTTATGAACTTCATGTTTTTTCAACTTACTCCAAATTTGCCGAATCATACTAAAACTACCTCGAATGATGCCAATTTTTGTATGCAAGTCTTAAATTACCATACGGAACTATTTCTAGGCTCGGAATCCCAATAAGACCTCGATAACACCAAAACTACTTCAAACCAAATTTAAAGAACTTGAAAACTTCAATGTGCCAACTTTCAATCTTGTGCATCGAAATGCTCCCGGTCATCCGAAACCCAATCCGACCATGCGTCCAAGTCTAAAATCATCATACGAACCTATTGGAACCATCAAATCCTAGTTCCTTAGGTTGTTTACTCAAAATATTGATTCAAGTCAAACTTAACCTTTTTATGCTACTATTAAGAACTAACCATCCCGTAAGTCATAAAAGAGTAAAAGAACATACAGAGAGTCTTATTTCGGGAAACAGGGATCTAGTGAAGATAGATTTCAGACAATTCAATCTACTACAACAAAATTCAACAAAAGAAAGACCTACATAGAGGAGTCTAACAACCACTATAATAATACGAGTATAACCAAAAATTCTAGTAGTAACAAATTACTAGTTACTTTGTTCACCGTAGTATACATAACTCTTTTTGTTCACAAATTGCTCCATAGTGAGAGTTATTTACCGATTTGAGCTCTTTTATCCCCTTAAAATGGCCTTGGTTTCTCCGATTTAAGTTTTCAATTCATAAATAAACTAATATCCAATCAATTCAACTGACAATGCCTCAGTTTCAAACAAAGTTGGAGTCAATTATATGTATCCTCATTAATCGGCACACTTTTTTAAGATCAAAATCATTCAATTCTACTTTGCTTATAGCTAATTTGTCTTTTAAAGAAATCATAAACTCTCAAGAAACTATAGGTTCTCTAAATATTCTTTCTTCATATAAACACTAAAGTTCTACTTTCTATTCATCAAAGCTTGTTGTAGATAATTAGCAGCTCTCTAAAACTACGACTTCTCTAGATCATTACACATCTTACTTCATAAACGTTGCAAATATAAACAATAAAGTTCAATTTTTTATTCAATTAAAATGATAATAAAAACATAATTAATAACTTTTATTCATCAAAACTAGTAACAAAATAAGTAAATATTTCAGAATCAATTCAACATTTCAAGAATTAAACCCTAATAAGCAAATTAGCCAAAAACTTTAATTTACATAAAAGTTGGAAAAATAGAAAAACTAACCTTGATGTCGCAGTGGACCCACCAGAGTGGTTTCGTCAGGCCTGCTGGAGTGGTGTTTCCAAACTAGAATAAAATAAAAAAACTTTTTAGGAATTTAAGTGGGAAAAGGCAAAACA
>AWOL01S0019658.1:4898-20491 GCA_000715115.1 Nicotiana otophora
TCTCCACTCCCTAGTCGCTTTTCCAACATAGGGTCTCCACTTCCTAGTTGATTTTATTTTAGACATAGTGTCTTCACTCCCTAGTCTCTTTTCCAACATAGGGTCTCCACTCCCTAGTTGATGATATTATAGACATAGGGTCTCCACTCACTAGTGTCGTTTCCAATATAGGATCTCCATTCCCTAGTTTATTTTATTTTAGACATAGGGTCTCCACTACTATGTCGCTTTTCCAACATAGGCACCCCACTCATTAGTTGATTTTGTTTTTAGAGATAGGGTCTCCACTGCCTAGTTGATTTTATTTTAGACATAGGGTCTTCACTCCCTAGTCGCTTTTCCCACATAGAGTATCCAGTCCCTAGTTGATTTTATTTTAGACATAGGGTCTCCACACCCTAGTCGTTTTTCCAATATTCTGTCTCTACTCACTAGTAGATCTTATTGAAGACATAAAGTCTCCACTCCCTAGTCGTCGTTTCCAACACAGCGTCTCCTCTCCCTAGTTAATTTTATTTTAGACATAGGGTCTCCACTTCCTAGTCGCTTTTCCAACATAGGATCTCCTCTCCCTAGTCGCTTTTATATTAGATATAGGGTGTCCACTCTCTAGTCGCTTTTCCAGCATAGGGTTTCCTCTCCCTAGTTGATTTAAATTTAGACATAGGATCTCCATTCCCTAGTCGTTTTTCCAACATAGGGTCTCCACTCCCTAGTTGATTTTAGTTTAGACATAATGGCTCCACTCCCTAGTCGTCTTTTCCAACAAAGGGTCTCCTCTCCCTAGTCGCTTTTCCAACATAGGGTCTCCACTCCCTAGTCATTTTTGCAACATAGGGTCTCCACTTCCTAGTTGATTTTAGTTTAGACATAAGGTCACCACTCCCTAGTCGTCTTTTTCAATATTGGGTCTCCACTCTCTAGTTGAGTTTATATTATACATAGGGTCTCCACTCCCTAGTCCGTTTTCTAATATTGGGCCTCCACTCCCTAGTAGATTTTATTTTAGACATAAAGTCTCCACTCCCTAGTCGTCTTTTCCAACATAGTGTCTCCGCTCCCTAGCTGATGTTATTTTAAACATAAGGTCTCCACTCCTAAGTCACTTTTCGAACATATGGTGTCCACTCCCTAGTTGATTATATTTTAGACATAGGGTCTCCACTCCCTAGTCGCTTTTCCAATTAAGGTCTACACTCCAAAGTTGATTTTATTTTAGACATGGGGTCTCCACTCCCTAATTGATTTTATTGCAGACATAGGGTCTCGACTCCCAGGTCTCTTTTCCAGCATAGGGTCTCCACTCCCTAGTTGATGATATTTTAGACATAGGGTCTCCACTCCCTAGTCGCTTTTCCAATTAAGGTCTACACTCCAAAGTTGATTTTATTTTAGACATGGGGTCTCCACTCCCTAATTGATTTTATTGCAGACATAGGGTCTCGACTCCCAGGTCTCTTTTCCAGCATAGGGTCTCCACTCCCTAGTTGATGATATTTTAGACATAGGGTCTCCACTCCCTAGTCGCTTTTCCAATTAAGGTCTACACTCCAAAGTTGATTTTATTTTAGACATGGGGTCTCCACTCCCTAATTGATTTTATTGCAGACATAGGGTCTCGACTCCCAGGTCTCTTTTCCAGCATAGGGTCTCCACTCCCTAGTTGATGATATTTTAGACATAGGGTCTCCACTCCCTAGTCGCTTTTCCAATTAAGGTCTACACTCCAAAGTTGATTTTATTTTAGACATGGGGTCTCCACTCCCTAATTGATTTTATTGCAGACATAGGGTCTCGACTCCCAGGTCTCTTTTCCAGCATAGGGTCTCCACTCCCTAGTTGATGATATTTTAGACATAGGGTCTCCACTCCCTAGTCGCTTTTCCAATTAAGGTCTACACTCCAAAGTTGATTTTATTTTAGACATGGGGTCTCCACTCCCTAATTGATTTTATTGCAGACATAGGGTCTCGACTCCCAGGTCTCTTTTCCAGCATAGGGTCTCCACTCCCTAGTTGATGATATTTTAGACATAGGGTCTCCACTCCCTAGTCGCTTTTCCAATTAAGGTCTACACTCCAAAGTTGATTTTATTTTAGACATGGGGTCTCCACTCCCTAATTGATTTTATTGCAGACATAGGGTCTCGACTCCCAGGTCTCTTTTCCAGCATAGGGTCTCCACTCCCTAGTTGATGATATTTTAGACATAGGGTCTCCACTCCCTAGTCGCTTTTCCAATTAAGGTCTACACTCCAAAGTTGATTTTATTTTAGACATGGGGTCTCCACTCCCTAATTGATTTTATTGCAGACATAGGGTCTCGACTCCCAGGTCTCTTTTCCAGCATAGGGTCTCCACTCCCTAGTTGATGATATTTTAGACATAGGGTCTCCACTCCCTAGTCGCTTTTCCAATTAAGGTCTACACTCCAAAGTTGATTTTATTTTAGACATGGGGTCTCCACTCCCTAATTGATTTTATTGCAGACATAGGGTCTCGACTCCCAGGTCTCTTTTCCAGCATAGGGTCTCCACTCCCTAGTTGATGATATTTTAGACATAGGGTCTCCACTCCCTAGTCGCTTTTCCAATTAAGGTCTACACTCCAAAGTTGATTTTATTTTAGACATGGGGTCTCCACTCCCTAATTGATTTTATTGCAGACATAGGGTCTCGACTCCCAGGTCTCTTTTCCAGCATAGGGTCTCCACTCCCTAGTTGATGATATTTTAGACATAGGGTCTCCACTCCCTAGTCGCTTTTCCAATTAAGGTCTACACTCCAAAGTTGATTTTATTTTAGACATGGGGTCTCCACTCCCTAATTGATTTTATTGCAGACATAGGGTCTCGACTCCCAGGTCTCTTTTCCAGCATAGGGTCTCCACTCCCTAGTTGATGATATTTTAGACATAGGGTCTCCACTCCCTAGTCTCTATTCCAATATAGGGTCTTCATTCCCTAGTTTATTTTATTTTAGACATAGGGTCTCCACTCCCTAGTCTCTTTTCCAACATAGGCTCTCCTCTTATTAGTTGATTTTATTTTTAGACATAGGGTCTCCACTCTCTAATCGCTTTTCCAGCATAGGGTCTCCACTCCCTAGTTGATTTTATTTTAGACATAGGGTCTTCACTCCATAGTCGTTTTTCCAACATTGGGTCTCCACTCCCTAGTTGATTTTATTTTAGACATAGGGTCTCCAATCCCTTGTCGCTTTTCATATATAGGGTCTCAATTCCCTAGTTGACTTTATAGTAGACATAGGGTTTGCACTCCCTAGTCTCTTTTCAAACATAGGGTCTCCACTCCCTAGTTGATTTTAATTTAGATAAAGGTTCTGCACTCCCTAGTAGTTTTTCCAACATAGTGTTTCCAATCCCTAGTTTATTTTATTTTAGATATAAGATCTCCACTCCCAAGTCATCTTTTCCAACATAGGGTCTCCTCAAACTAGTTGATTTTATTTTAGACATAGAGTCTCCACTCCCTAGTTGCTTTTCCAACATAGGGTCTCCACTCCCTAGTTGATTTTATTTTAGACATAGGGTCTCCAATCCCTAGTCTCTTTTCCAACATAGGGTCTACACTTCCTAGTTGATTTTATATTAGACATAGTGTCTTCACTCCCTAGTCTCTTTTCCAACATAGGTTCTCCACTCCCTAGTTGATGATATTATAGACATAGGGTCTCCACTCCCTAGTTGATTTTAGTTTAGACATAAGGTCTCCACTCCCTAGTCATCTTTTCCAACATAGGGTCTCCTCTCCCTAGTTGATTTTATTTTATACATAAGGTCTCCACTCCCTAGTCGCTTTTCCAACATAGGGTCTCCACTCCCTAGTTGATTTTATTTTAGACATAGTGTCTTCACTCCCTAGTCGCTTTTCCAACATAGGGTCTCCACTCCCTAGTTGATGATATTATAGACATAGGGTCTCCACTCACTAGTGTCGTTTCCAATATAGGATCTCTATTCCCTAGTTTATTTTATTTTAGACATAGGGTCTCCACTCCCTAGTCGTCTTTTCCAACATAGCGTCTCCTCTTCGTAGTTAATTTTATTTTAGACATAGGGTATCCACTTCCTAGTCGCTTTTCCAACATAGGATCTCCTCTCCCTAGTCGCTTTTATATTAGATATAGGGTGTCCACTTTCTAGTCACTTTTCCAACATAGGGTTTCCTCTCCCTAGTTGTTTTAAATTTAAACATAGGGTCTCCACTCCCTAGTCGTTTTTCCAACATAGGGTCTCCACTCCCTAGTTGATTTTAGTTTAGACATAATGGCTCCACTCCCTAGTCGTCTTTTCCAACAAAGGGTCTCCTCTCCCTTGTCGCTTTTACAACATAGGGTCTCCACTCCCTAGTCGTTTTTCCAACATAGGGTCTCCACTCCCTAGTTGATTTTAGTTTAGACATAATGGCTCCACTCCCTAGTCGTCTTTTCCAACAAAGGGTCTCCTCTCCCTTGTCGCTTTTACAACATAGGGTCTCCACTCCCTAGTCGTTTTTCCAACATAGGGTCTCCACTCCCTAGTTGATTTTAGTTTAGACATAATGGCTCCACTCCCTAGTCGTCTTTTCCAACAAAGGGTCTCCTCTCCCTTGTCGCTTTTACAACATAGGGTCTCCACTCCCTAGTCGTTTTTCCAACATAGGGTCTCCACTCCCTAGTTGATTTTAGTTTAGACATAATGGCTCCACTCCCTAGTCGTCTTTTCCAACAAAGGGTCTCCTCTCCCTTGTCGCTTTTACAACATAGGGTCTCCACTCCCTAGTCGTTTTTCCAACATAGGGTCTCCACTCCCTAGTTGATTTTAGTTTAGACATAATGGCTCCAATGCCTAGTCGTCTTTTCCAACAAAGGGTCTCCACTCCCTAGTCGCTTTTCCATCATACGGTCTCCACTCCTAGTTGATTTTATTTTAGACATAGTGTCTTCACTACCTATTCTTGTTTCCAACATAGGGTCTCCACTCCCTAGTTGATGATATTATAGACATAGGGTCTTCACTCCCTAGTGTCGTTTCCAATATAGGATCTCCATTCCCTAGTTTGTTTTATTTTACACATAGGGTGTTCACTCCCTAGTCGTTTTTCCAACATAGGGTCTCCACTCCCTAGGTGATTATATTTTAGAAATTGGGTCTCTACTCCCTAGTTGATGATATTTTAGACATTAAGTCTCCACTGCCTAGTCTCGTTTCCATCATAGGGTCTTCACTCCCTAGTTGTTGATATTTTAGACATAGGGTTTCCATTCCCTAGTCATTTATCAAACAAAGGGTCTTCAGTCCCTAGTCACTTTTCCAAATTAGGGTCTCTAATCCCTAGTCTCTTTTTCAAATATTGGTTCTCAATTCCCTTGTTAACCTTATAGTAGACATAGGGTTTGCACTCCCTAGTCTCTTTTCAAACATAGAGTCTGCACTCACTAGTTGATTTTAATTTAGACATAGGGTCTGCAGTCCCTAGTTGTTTTTCCAACATAGTATTTTCACTCCCTAGTTTATTTTATTTTAGATATAAGATCTCCACTCCCTAGTCGTTTTTCCCAACATAGGGTCTCCTCAACCTAGTTGATTTTATTTTAGACACAGAGTCTCCACTCCCTAGTCGCTTTTCCAACATAGGGTCTCCACTCCCTAGTTGATTTTATTTTAGACATAGGGTCTCCAATCCCTAGTCTCTTTTCCAACATAGGGTCTACACTTTCTAGTTGATTTTATTTTAGACATAGTGTCTCCACAACCTAGTTAATTTTATTTTAGACATAGGGTGTCCACTCCATAGTTGATGATATTTTGGACATAGGGTCTCCACTCCCTAGTCGCTTTTCCAAATAAGGTCTACACTCCCTAGTTGATTTTATTTTAGACATAGGGTCTCCACAACCTAGTTAATTTTATTTTAGACATAGGGTGTCAACTCCCAAGTCTCTTTTCCAACATAGTGTATCCACTCCCTAGTTGATGATATTTTAGACATGGGGTCTCCACTCCCTAGTTTCTTTTCCGATATTGGATCTCCATTCCCTAGTTTATTTTATTTTAGACATAGGGTCTCCACTCGCGAGTCGCTTTACCAACATAGACTCTCCACTCATTAGTTGATTTTATTTTCAGACATAGGGTCTTCACTCCCTAGTCGCTTTTTTGACACAGTGTCTCCACTCCATAGTTGATGATATTTTGGACATCGGTACTCTACTCTCGAGTCGCTTTCCCAATATAGGGTCTCCACTCCCTAGTTTATTTTATATTAGATATAGGTATCACTCCCTAGTCGCTTTTCAAACATAGGGTCTCCACTCCCTAGTTAATTTAAATTTAGACATAGGGTCTCCACTCCCTAGTCGTTTTTCCAACATAGGGTCTCCACTCCCTAGTTGTTTTTAGTTTAGACATAATGTCTCCACTCCCTAGTCATCTTTTCCAACATAGGGTCTCCTCTCCCTAGTTGATTTTATTTTAGACATAGGGTCTCCACTTCCTAGTCGCTTTTTCAGCATAGGGTCTCCTCTCCCTAGTCGCTTTTCCAACATAGGCTCTCCACTCCCTAGTCGAGTTTATTTTTTGACATAGGGTCTCCACTCCCTAGTCTCTTTTCCAACATAGAGTCTCCACTCCCTAGTTGATGATATTTTCGACACGGGGGTCTCAACTCCCAAGTTTATATTTTAGACATAGGGTCTCCATTCCCTAGTCGTTTTTCAAACATAGGATCTCCACTCCCTAGTCAATTTTCCAACATAGGTTCTCCACTCCCTAGTTGATTTTCAAACATAGGTTCTGCANCCGATATTGGATCTCCATTCCCTAGTTTATTTTATTTTAGACATAGGGTCTCCACTCGCGAGTCGCTTTACCAACATAGACTCTCCACTCATTAGTTGATTTTATTTTCAGACATAGGGTCTTCACTCCCTAGTCGCTTTTTTGACACAGTGTCTCCACTCCATAGTTGATGATATTTTGGACATCGGTACTCTACTCTCGAGTCGCTTTCCCAATATAGGGTCTCCACTCCCTAGTTTATTTTATATTAGATATAGGTATCACTCCCTAGTCGCTTTTCAAACATAGGGTCTCCACTCCCTAGTTAATTTAAATTTAGACATAGGGTCTCCACTCCCTAGTCGTTTTTCCAACATAGGGTCTCCACTCCCTAGTTGTTTTTAGTTTAGACATAATGTCTCCACTCCCTAGTCATCTTTTCCAACATAGGGTCTCCTCTCCCTAGTTGATTTTATTTTAGACATAGGGTCTCCACTTCCTAGTCGCTTTTCCAGCATAGGGTCTCCTCTCCCTAGTCGCTTTTCCAACATAGGCTCTCCACTCCCTAGTCGAGTTTATTTTTTGACATAGGGTCTCCACTCCCTAGTCTCTTTTCCAACATAGAGTCTCCACTCCCTAGTTGATGATATTTTCGACACGGGGGTCTCAACTCCCAAGTTTATATTTTAGACATAGGGTCTCCATTCCCTAGTCGTTTTTCAAACATAGGATCTCCACTCCCTAGTCAATTTTCCAACATAGGTTCTCCACTCCCTAGTTGATTTTCAAACATAGGTTCTGCATTTCCTAGTTGGTTTTAGTTTTAAATATAGGATTTCCACTCCATAGTCTCTTTTCCAACATAGGGTCTCCACTCCCTAGTTGATGGTATTTTAGACATAGGGTATCTACTCCCTAGTCGCTTTTCCAACATAGGGTCTATACTTCCTAGTTGATTTTATTTTAGACATAGTGTCTCCACTCCCTAGTTGATGGTATTTTAGACATAGGGTATCTACTCCCTAGTCGCTTTTCCAACATAGGGTCTATACTTCCTAGTTGATTTTATTTTAGACATAGTGTCTCCACTCCCTAGTTGATTTTTTTAGACATAGGTTCTCCACTCCTTAGTTGATTATATTTTAGACATAGTGTATCTACTCCCTAGTCACTTTTCCAACCTAGGGTCTGCACTTCCTAGTTGATTTTATTCTAGACATAGTATCTTCACTCATTAGTCGCCTATCCAACATAGGGTCTTCTCTCCCTAGTGGATTATATTTTAGACATTGGGTCTCCACCCCCTAGTTGATGATATTTTAGACATTGGGTCTCCACTCCCTAGTTGATGATATTTTAGACATAGTGGTGTTCAGGTAATAACTAGTGGCAGGATGAAATCATCATCAAAAGAAGATGGGCCAAGATCAAGCGACTGAAACACTTAAGGTCGCAAAACCAACCACCGTTTCAAACTAACAATTGTCCTATTTTGAAAAATAGGAAAACATGTGCAACCCAAAAGTAACCTTGCAAGAAGCAGGTGCAACCAAAATACAGGGTCTCCACTCCCTAGTCTCTTTTCCAAGATACGGTCTCCACTCCCTAGTTGATGATATTATAGACATAGGGTCTCCACTACCTAATTCGCTTTTCTAATAGAGGATCTCCACTCCCTATCTCATTTTATTTTATACAGAGGGTCTCCACTCCTAGTTGCTTTTCCAACACAGGCTCTGCACTCCCTAGTTAATTTTATTTTAGACATAGGGTCTCCACTCAACAGTCGCTTTTCTAACATAGGGTCTCCACTCCCTAGTTGATTTTATTTAGACACAGGTTCTCCACTCTCAAGTCAACTTTCTAACATAGGGTCTCCACTCTCTAGTCGATTTCCAACATATGGTCTCTACTCCCTAGTTGATTTTATTTTAGACATAGGGTATCCAATCCCTAGACATTTTTCCAACATAGGGTCTTCACTCCATAGTTGATGATATTTTAGACATAGGGTCTACACTCCCTATTCACTTCTCCAATATAGGGTCTCCACTCCCTAGTTGATTTTATTTTAGACATAGGGTATCCAATCCCTAGACATTTTTCCAACATAGGGTCTTCACTCCATAGTTGATGATATTTTAGACATAGGGTCTACACTCCCTATTCACTTCTCCAATATAGGGTCTCCACTCCCTAGTTGATTTTATTTTAGACATACAAGCTCCACTTCCCAGTTGATTTTATTTTAGACATTGGGTCTCCATTCCCTGGTCTCTTTTCCAACATAGGGTCTCCACTCCCTAGTTGATTTTATTTTAGACATACAAGCTCCACTCCCCAGTTGATGATATTTTAGACATTGGGTCTCCACTCCCTAGTCCCTTTTCCAACATAGGAAATCAACTCCCTAGTTGATGATATTTTAGACAAAGGGTCTACATTCCCTAGTTGAGTTTATTTTAGACATAGAGTCTTCACTCCTAGTGACTTTTCCTACATAGAGTCTCCACTCCCTAGTTGATTTTATTTTTAGCAATAGTGTCTCCACTCCCTAGTCACTTTTCCAACATAGGGTCTCCACTCCGTAGTTGATGATATTTTACGCATACGGTCTCTACTCCCTTGTCTCTTTACCAACATAGTGTCTCCACTCCTTAGTTGATTTTATTTTAGACATAGGGTCTCCACTCCCTAGTTGATTTTAGTTTAGACATAGGGTCTCCACTCATTAGTCGCCTTTTCCAACATATGCTCTCCTCTCCTTAGTTGATTTTATTTTAAGATATTGGATCTCCACGCCCTAGTCGCTTTTCCAACATAGGGTCTCCACTCCCTAGTTGATTTTATTTTAGACATAGGGTCTCCACTCCCTAGTCTCTTTTCCAACATATGGTCCCCACTCCCTAGTTGATGATATTATAGACATAGAGTCTCCTCTCCAGGATCTGTTTTCCAATATAGGGTCACCATTCCCTAATTTATTTTATTTTAGACATACAGACTCTACTGCCTTGTCGCTTTTCCAACATAAGTTATCCACTCCCTAGTTGATGATATTTTAGGCGAAGGGTCTCCATTCCCTAATTGATTTTATTTTAGACATAGAGTCTCCACTCCTAGTCGCTTTTCCTACACAGGGTCTGCACTCCCTAGTTGATTTTATTTTTAGACATAGTGTATCCACTCCCTAGTCACTTTTTCAACATAGGGTCTCCACTCCCTAGTTGATGATATTTGAGACTTAGGGTCTCCACTCCCTAATTCGCATTTCGAGTATAGGGTCTCCACTGCCTACTTGATTTTATATTAGATATAGAGTCGCCACTCCTAGTCGCTTTTCCAATATAGGGTCTCTATTCCCTAGTTGATTTTATTTTTAGACATAGGGTCTCCACTCCCTAGTCTCTTTTCCAACATAGCGTCTCCACTCCCTAGTTTATGATATTTTAGACATAGGGTCTCCACTCCCTAGTTGATGATATTTGAGACTTAGGGTCTCCACTCCCTAATTCGCATTTCGAGTATAGGGTCTCCACTGCCTACTTGATTTTATATTAGATATAGAGTCGCCACTCCTAGTCGCTTTTCCAATATAGGGTCTCTATTCCCTAGTTGATTTTATTTTTAGACATAGGGTCTCCACTCCCTAGTCTCTTTTCCAACATAGCGTCTCCACTCCCTAGTTTATGATATTTTAGACATAGGGTCTCCACTCCGTAGTCGCTTTTCCAACATAGGGTTTACACTCCCTAGTTTCTTAGGTTTCTCGATTTACATAGATAAGGTATCCAGTCCAAAAGGCATGTAATGGTCATTGAAGTCCCCAGATACACCAGATAAGTCCTTCATTCCTTTCCCCAAAAGGGATTCCTCTCGTCCAAATTGATTATCCTTTCCATTGTTTATTTTTCTTTGAATCCCTTTCGGACTAACTCAGTTCCAAAACTAAGGCAAAGAAGGGAGGGCAAGACTGATTTATAGGGCTCTTATTCGATACAAGCTAATATATGAAAAAGAGGCACCCAACCTCGGCAGGGGCATTAAGTCAACCCTGACTGGCCATGGTTGCTAATGTTTTAAAATCAAAAACTCTTAAAATGAGGAAATCAAATTGAAAGCGCGTACAAGTGCAAAATGAAGTTGAAAAGGTTAAGTTCCAATTGGCTAACCGTCTTGAAACAGTTTGAAAAGCCAAAGGTTCCACAATGCTCCGAAGTTAAAATTGGAAGAAGGAAGTCAACGGCCTACAAAGTCAAAATAAAGTTGGAAAAGGTTAAGTCCAACGTGACCGACCGTCATGGAAAATTGTTGAAAAGACAAAGGTTCTCTGAAGCCATAAATGCAAGTGTAGTTCTGGAAACAACTAGTGTCAGGATGAAATCATCATCAAAAGAATATGTGTCAAGATCAAGGGAGTAAAACACTCAAGGTCGCAAAACCAACCACCGTTTCAAGCTAATAATTGTTCTTACTTTGAAAAATAGGGAAACAGGTGCAACCCAAAAGCAACCTTGCAAGAAGCAGGGGCAACCAAAACAAAAAAATAAGAAGAAGTAGAAGAAGAAGAAATGTGGGAGCTAGAAACAGCTCTGCAGCAACAACTCCAAAAGGGAAGTCTTCTTCAAAATCATGATAGTATAGGGTATACCAATCCCTAGTTGCATTTCCAACATAGGGTCTCCACTCCATAGTTGATTATTATTTTTAGACATAGGGTCTCCACTCCCTAGTCTCTTTTCCAAGAAAGGGTCTCCACTCCCAAGTTGATGATATTTTAGACATAGGGTCTCCACTCCCTAGTCTTATTTTCCAATATAAGGTCTCCACTCTCTAATTGATTTTATCTTTAACATTGGGTCTCCAGTTCTAGTCGTTTTTCCAACATAGGCTCTCCACTCCCTAGTTGATTTTATTTTAAGACATATGGTCTCCACTCCCTAGTCGCTTTTCCAACATAGGCTCCCCACTCCCTAGTTGATTTTATTTTAGACATAGGGTCTTCATTCCCTGGTCATTTTTCCAACATAGGGTCTCCACTCCCTAGTTAATTTTATTTTAGACATAGGGTCTCCACTCCCTAGTTAATTTTATTTTAGACATAGGGTCTCCACTCTCTAGTCGATTTCCAACATAGGGTATCCACTCCCTAGACGCTTTTTTAACATAAGGTCTCCACTCCCTAGTTGATTTTAATTTAGACATAGGGCTCCACTCCCTAGTCGCTTTTCCAACATAGGGTCTTCACTCCCAAGTCGTTTTTCCAACATAGGGTCTCCACTCCCTAGTTGATTTTATTTTGGACATAGGGTCTCCACTCCCTAGTTGCTTTTCCAACATAGGGTCTCCACTCCCTAGTTTATTTTATTTTAGACACAGGGCTCCACTCCCTAATAGCTTTTCCAACATAGGGTCTTCACTCCCTAGTTGATTTTATTGTAGACAAAAGTTCTCCATTCCCTAGTCTTCTTTTCCAAAATAGGGTCTCCACTCCCTAGTTGATTTTATTTTAGATATAGGGACTCCACTCTGTAGTTAAAGTTATTTTATACATAGGGTCTCCACTCCCTAGTCGCTTTTCCAACATAGGGTCTTCACTCCCAAGTCGTTTTTCCAACATAGGGTCTCCACTCCCTAGTTGATTTTATTTTAGACATAGGGTCTCCACTCCCTAGTCACTTTTCCAACATAGGGTTTCCACTCCTTAGTTGATTTTATTTTAGACATAAGGTCTCTACTCCCTTGATGAAGATATTTTAGACCTATGGGCTTTACCCCCCAGTCCCTTTTCCAACATAGGGCCTTAACTCCCTAGTTGATTTTATTTTAGACATAGGGTCTCTACTCCCTAGTCGATTTTCCAACATAGGGTCTCCACTCTCTAGTCGATTTGCAAAATAGGGTCTCCACTCCCTAGTCGCTTTTTCAACATAGGGTCTCCACTCCCTAGTTTATTTTATTTTAGACGTAGGGCTCCACTCCCTAGTCTCTTTTCTAACATAGGGTCTTCACTCCCAAGTCGTTTTTCCAACATAGGTTCTCCACTGCCTAGTTCATTTTATTTTAGACATAGGGTCTCCACTCCCTAGTTGATTTTCCAACATAGGGTCTCCACTCCCTAGTTGATTTTATTTTAGACATAAGGTCTCTACTCCCTTGATGAAGATATTTTAGACCTATGGGCTTTAGCCCCCCAGTCCCTTTTCCAACATAGTGCCTTAACTCCCTAGTTGATTTTATTTTAGACATAGGGTCTCCACTCCGTAGTCACTTTTCCAACATAGGGTCTCCACTCCATCGTTGATTTTATTTTAAACATAGGGTCTCCACTCCGTAGTCACTTTTCCAACATAGGTTCTCCACTCCCTAGTTGATTTTATTTTAGACATAGGGTCTCCACTCCCTAGTCGCTTTTACAACATAGGGTCTCCACTCCCTAGTTTATTTTATTTTAGACACAGGGCTCCACTCCCTAATCGCTTTTCCAACATAGGGTCTTCACTCCCTAGTTGATTTTATTTTAGACATAGGGTCTCCACTCCCTAGTCACTTTTCCAACATAGGATTTCCACTCCCTAGTTGATCTTATTTTAGACAAAAGTTCACAACTCCCTAGTCTTCGTTTCTAACATAGGGTCTCCACACCCTAATTGATATAATTTTAGACACAAGGTCTCCACTCTGTAGTCTATTTTCTAACATAGGGTATCCATTCCCTAGTTGAAGTTATTTTCGACATATGGTCTCCACTTCCTAGTCCATTTTCCAACATAGGGTCTCCACTCCCTAGTTGATGTAATTTTAGACATAGGGTCTCTACTCCCTCCGCTCCATAGTTGATTTTATTTGAGACATAGGGTCTCCACTCCGTAGTCACTTTTCCAGCTTAGTGTCTCCACTCCATAGTTGATTTTATTTTAGACATAGGGTCTCAACTCCCTAGTCACTTTTCCAACATAGGGTTTCCACTCCCTAGTTGATTTTATTTTAGACATAAGGTCTATACTCCCTTGATGAAGATATTTTAGACCTGTGGGCTTTACCCCCCAGTCGCTTTTCCAACATAGGGCCTTAACTCCCTAGTTGATTTTATTTTAGACATAGGGTCTCCACTCCCTAGTCGCTTTTCCAACATATGGTCTCCACTCTCTAGTCGATTTCCAATATTGGGTCTCCACTCCCTTGATGATTTTATTTTAGACATAGGTCTCCACTCCCTAGTCTCTTTTCTAATATTTGGTCTTCACTCCCAAGTCGTTTTCCAACATAGGGTCTCCACTTCCTAGTTGATTTTATTTTAGACATAGGATCTCCACACCCTAGTTCCTTTTCCAACATAGGGTCTCCATTCCCTAGTTGATTTTATTTTAGACATAGGGTCTCCACTCCCTAGTCACTTTTCCAACATAGGGTTTTCACTCCCTAGTTAATTTTATTTTAGACAAATGTTCTCAACTCCCTAGTCTTCTTTTCCAACATAGGGTCTCCACACCCTAATTGATATAATTTTAGACACATGGTCTCCACTCCGTAGTCTCTTTTCCAACATAGGGTATCCATTCCCTAGTTGAAGTTATTTTAGACATATGGTCTCCACTTCCTAGTCCATTTTCCAACATAGGGTCTCCACTCCCTAGTTGATGTAATTTTAGACATAGGGTCTCTACTCCCTCCGCTCCATAGTTGATTTTATTTGAGACATAGGGTCTCCACTCCGTAGTCACTTTTCCAGCTTAGTGTCTCCACTCCATAGTTGATTTTATTTTAGACATAGGGTCTCAACTCCCTAGTCACTTTTCCAACATAGGGTTTCCACTCCCTAGTTGATTTTATTTTAGACATAAGGTCTATACTCCCTTGATGAAGATATTTTAGACCTGTGGGCTTTACCCCCCAGTCGCTTTTCCAACATAGGGCCTTAACTCCCTAGTTGATTTTATTTTAGACATAGGGTCTCCACTCCCTAGTCGCTTTTCCAACATATGGTCTCCACTCTCTAGTCGATTTCCAATATTGGGTCTCCACTCCCTTGATGATTTTATTTTAGACATAGGTCTCCACTCCCTAGTCTCTTTTCTAATATTTGGTCTTCACTCCCAAGTCGTTTTCCAACATAGGGTCTCCACTTCCTAGTTGATTTTATTTTAGACATAGGATCTCCACACCCTAGTTCCTTTTCCAACATAGGGTCTCCATTCCCTAGTTGATTTTATTTTAGACATAGGGTCTCCACTCCCTAGTCACTTTTCCAACATAGGGTTTTCACTCCCTAGTTAATTTTATTTTAGACAAATGTTCTCAACTCCCTAGTCTTCTTTTCCAACATAGGGTCTCCACACCCTAATTGATATAATTTTAGACACATGGTCTCCACTCCGTAGTCTCTTTTCCAACATAGGGTATCCATTCCCTAGTTGAAGTTATTTTAGACATATGGTCTCCACTTCCTAGTCCATTTTCCAACATAGGGTCTCCACTCCCTAGTAGATTTAATTTTAGACATAAGGTCTCTACTCCCTAGTCGCTTGTCCAACATAGGGTCTCAACTCCATTGTTGATTTTATTTTAGACATAGGGTCTCCACTCCGTAGTCACTTTTCCAACATAGGGTCTCCACTCCATAGTTGATTTTATTTTAGACATAGGGTCTCCACTCCCTAATCACTTTTCCAACATAGGGTTTCCACTCCCTAGTAAATTTTATTTTAGACATAAGGTCTCTACTCCCTTGATGAAGACATTTTAGACCTATGGTTAGCATCTGGAGTCTTGTGTGACAAGAGAGTGCCACCGATAATCAAAGGTAAGTTTTAT